>JAKZJZ010002008.1:0-21424 GCA_022702705.1 Papilionanthe hookeriana x Papilionanthe teres
TTGAGTTCGACCTTAGGTCGACCCGAGAGTTTCCTCCCCTGCAAAGGGTCCCGACTAGGAGAATCTTCTTGTCCGCGGGAGGACATTCTCACTACCCCCAGCTGGTCTAGTTGTTTACGCACCTACCCGAGCTTACGCCAAATCAAAGGGAAAGAAATCCGGAACTATGATAAACACTATTCTCGTGGAGGGTACGGATCTTCTGTAAGACCTTGTCTTCGAAATCGGGTCCGGTTCGAAGATTCCTTCGGCCGACAAAGACCCGAAGAAGAAATAGAAATAGAAGGATCGCCGGGGAAGCCGAGCTGCCGAGATTGCCTTCTGGAGGAAATTCCGGAGTTGCCGGAATATACACCGCTACCGGAATATACACCTTTGCTGACTACATACCACTTTTGGGAGGAAGCGGGTTCCATCCCCTCTCGCCGCGAGAGGATGAGGAGAATGTTCGCAAGATTGCTTGCCACATTACCTCGGCCGCATACTACAACGATAGCCGCAAGAAAAGAACTAGAACTACGCCGTTTGCTCGACTGCAAACTTTGGTAGAAAAAGCTAGCGAAGAAGGAAAAGCTGCCCCGTGTCGGAAATTCTACGAAGGATAGGGCGGGTGCCGGGTCGAATCCGTCTTGGGCCCGAGTAGAACCCGCCGTCATGATAGAAAAGCCGAGCAAGAGAATGAAGGCTAGCCCGCTTGTCGTAGTATCGGGGTTACGGATTAGGGAGGATACCACCTTCCGGCATTTGGCCGATAGACCATGCGGTCATAGACCTCCTGGCTGCTAGAAGGATGGTGTGGCGTCCCACTACGGGCGATTGAGACTGAAACGGCGGCCGAGAAGAAAGTCTCGCCGGGAGGCTGGAATGCGAAGAAAGTGCTCTTGCGATGAAGGGGACTCGTGAAAAAGGACCGGCAACCATCGCATGACAACCACAAAGATACACGAAAGCTCCGCTAGAAGATGCCATGGAAAAGTTGAGAACCGACATCAGACGGTTGGCAAAAGAAAGAGAAGAAAAGTTCGGAGATGAGATCGACTCATCGGAATTCATGGACAACGAATATGCGAGAAATCAACATGGTTGAGACACGAGCTTCATCATCTTCTCGAGGTGCTCCTGCGGCCGCGAAAGAGAGGAGCCGGAGCGATGAAGAGACGGCTTCGGGAAAAGGACGACACGATCGCTCGAATGGCGAAGAGGATGGAAGAGATGGCCGTAGCTCTAGCCACTCTCCAAAGTCAAGTACAACCACATAGAGAGACACCCCGGAAGTCATTCACATCGTAGACGGAGGAAAGGAGATTACATCCGTCGATGGGGATGACCAGTGAAAAAGGATACAACACGAAGTATGATCCACGAAAAGGATATCAAGAACTTGGTAGAACGGCGAGTGCGAGAAGCCCTAGCACAATCGAAGAACGGGACATCTATTCGGACGGGTAGACCTTGCCGGAAGAATTCGACGACATCCCGATACCCGAAGGGCTTCGTACCACCTGCGTTTAAGACCTTCGACGGAGCAGGGAACCCCAGACGGCATGTTGCACACTTTCGTGCCGGTTGTTGCAATGCGGCGGGAGCGATGCGCTACTCTTCGACGGTTCGTTAGCGATACGTCGGGAATCGCCTTCGGCGAGTATGCGGGAGTACCCGACGGATGCGCAAAGACATTCTCGAGCTAGAGAGCCTCTTCATTAAGCGATTTGCGGAGCTCGGCACCACATCACTATAGGTGATTTAGTGGTAGAGAAACAAAGGCCGAATGAAACTCTAGTGGATTACATACTTCGATGGAGAAATTTAAGTATGAAGTGTGAACCACAACTGCAAGAACAACATGCGATCGGCATCTTGCTTAAAAGCATTCACGGCCGATAGCACTTCTCCTCGAGGGATTCACTTATTAAGACTTTTGAGAAGTTGTTAAGCGAGGCCGGAAGCTTGCAAGAAGAGGCGAAGCAATTAAGTTTTGCGACAAGACGGACGAGCGAGAAGCCGGTGAAGACTTTCGAAAAGAAATGCGGGGTCGTTGCGGCGGTTGACGAAGGCGAGCAACCGATGCAAATACCACGCAGAACGGCGCGGCAACCACGACAGAATTACCGGCAACCCCGGTCCGGTATCGGTCGTCTCCGCGGTATGAACAACCGTCTCGTCCGCAACGTACATTGAGGGAGCTTCGAGCGAGAGAATATCCGTTCAAAAATGAAGCGATGCAAAGATGTTCCGTAGCTTAATGAAAACTCCAGATTTCCGAGTTGCCGGAGCCCAGAGCCGGAGGAAGTCAACAAGAAGGTGATCCCGACTTTTGCCCCTACCATCGGATGCTTGGGCACAAGATAGAAGACTGCATTACCTTCGAAAAGTTGGCTCAACGACAACCTTCGGAAAGGAAATATAACAATCCCGAAGGAGTACATGAAGGAACCCCGAGAAGGAGGTTCCGTCGATGTTATCTCAGCCGATCCCGTCATTCGATAGATCCCTATGCAGCCGACGATGGATGGACTACCGCTCGGACGAGATCTTCGAAGAAGATTTTAGACAACATCCGAACCGCTTCGGTGCGAGCTTCGATTCGAGTTCGAGACACTGTTAAGCCGATGCTTATCACTTGCGATAGAAGAACCACCTCGACAGGAGACAATCGAAGAGAAGAAGAAAATTGACGAAGAAGAGGGGACCGAGATTCCTAAGGCTAGACTAGGAGCTGCTTATCCTAGGATAGTTGTTTCGATTCGGGGGAGAAATCCCTCGAACCTCCGATTTTGTATGATTATCTGCTCACTTCGGTGGGATCATATAATGATAAGGGTGATGGCGTTGGCTACGTTTTGAGCATTTCTAACGATTACGTAACTAGCGACAATCCGGGCGTCGATTTCGATACCAACA
The DNA here is from genome assembly GCA_022702705.1 of Papilionanthe hookeriana x Papilionanthe teres. NCBI lineage: Eukaryota > Viridiplantae > Streptophyta > Magnoliopsida > Asparagales > Orchidaceae > Papilionanthe > Papilionanthe hookeriana x Papilionanthe teres. The sequence continues at coordinate 2,902 of JAKZJZ010002008.1, forward strand.
ACAATTCTCGAATCATACAAGATCTCGACGATCAAAATGACGAAGAAGGCATCCATCGAGGAGGCTACGAGAGTTCGACAAGCAACGGATCTATGCGACGAGTTTCGAGGAGCTCCGAGTTACGATAGAGTTAGAGCCTTCGGATTTGGAAGATAATCCGGAAGAGCCGGTCATTCCGATTCGGGAGGAGACACCGACAAACTCGATACTAGATTCGAAGAAATTACGGAAGTCAACCTAAGAAGTGGAAAAGTTCTACCTCCAAGAATGGGTCCAAAAGACAAAGGAAAGCGGTGGTTGTTCAAGAAGAACCAACCCAGCGGAAGACATACCCATTCGAGAAGAAGCCGAGACACGGGAGAACAAAGTGGACTACAACGTGCTAGCCCATCTTAGGAAACTACCGGCTAAGGCGAGCATCTACGATGCTCTCATCTTATCGAAGGAGATGAGAGAAGCTCGATCGAGGCCTTACTTGATCCGGAAATTTGCTTAGCTCGAATGGCCGGAGATTCCTTGGATGAGGTTTGCTCGTTAAAGGAACGAGCGAGGTGTTACCTTCACGGACAATGACCTACTACTTGGGACGGCGGATCATGACCAGGCCGTTGTACATTTCGATTACAATTGGGAAGTTTACGCTCTCCGGAGTATTGGTGGATCCGGGAGCATCGATCGATATAATGAGTCTTCGAACACTAGCATACTTGGAAATTGATGCTCGTGAGCTCGAGGCCGACAAAATGTTATTAAGAGGATTCGACCGAGAAAGGAGAAAGAGCCCTCGGGTCAATAACGCTGCGATGAAGACCGGTGATTTAGCAAAGACAACCGCAAAATTTCATATAATCGATTCGAAACGTCGTTTAACGCTCTCTTGGGCCGACCATGGATACATGAAAACGAGGATGGTACCATCATCTCCGCATCGGTGCATCAAATATTACGATGGAGGGGAACGAGTGCATCAAAGGAGACTTACGACCATTCTCCGTACATGAAATTGGAATCCATGAAGATGCGACTTATTATGCACCGCCAAAGAAAACAATCTTCTCCGGAGATACCATAACAAATGAAGCAAAGAAAGTTCGGGACAACGAAGAACCCGAAGTTCTAGTCAACCAGTCACTCACCACTCCCTTCGGCGAGATGGTGAAGGTTTCTCCACGACTCGCATCCGAGGTCGAGGCGGGGACGAGGCCGTGGTAGAGACACTAGGACAATTGGACGGAAGAAACCAACCATCAATGTTGATTGGGATGATAGTTACGAAGAAGAAAAAGAAATCAAGCGAAGCGACAACAATAAGTCGAAAGAAGCCGCAATACAAGATCTCCCTCGAAGATGAAAAGAACGAAGAATACAAATCAATGTACGAGAAGATTAACCACTACGTACATACTATGACCCTAACTCCGATCCATTCTAATAAGATCGAGGGTATGGAGGTCAAAGAGGTACGTAGTGACGGTGCGAAAGCCGATCAAATTCTACCAGTGGTGCTTCTTCCTCCAAAGCTGAAAATAATGTACAATTCGAAGATGTCACTTCATCGGAATTAATGGAATTACCTTTTGAGTGGTACTCTCCCTGTGTTCAAAATTTAATTCAACGTGGTTTCTTACCTCGACAATGGACAAAAGGCCAATCACAACATTTTGAAAAGTTATGGAATAACTCCGGCCGTCCTCCCGATTCAAAGTATGGACTCGGATTCGGCACGGTAGGGTCGGTTGACGATGCTGAATTTTGCTTGGTTGTCACTTGCAAATCCGATGAAAGCTGCATGGAAACTACGGACGAACTCGAAGATTTACAAATTGGAGACGCTCCACCAGAATTCGAAGAAGAAATCGAATCTACGATAGATGAGTTAACGGAAGTTAACTTGGGTACTAGCGAAGAGCCTAGACCTACCTTTGTTAGCTCCTTACTCAATAAAGAAGACTCCGAAGAAATAATCGAATTGTTAATGGAATTTAAGGATTTGTTTTGCTTGGAACTACGATGAAATGCCGGGATTAGCCCCGGAGGTTGCGGTCCATAAGTTAGGAGTGGATCCTACTACGTTCCGAGTCGAGACGAGGTCCCGAGAAGAATGCGTCTGGAAATCGAACAACAAGTCATAGCCGAAGTTAAAAAGCTAATAGACGCTAAATTTGTCAGTGAAGAACAATACCCGACTTGGTTAGCCAACGTAGTGCCGGTCGAGAAGAAGAATGGTCGGATCGGAATTTGTGTGGACTTCGAGAGATTTAAACGAGGCATGTCCAAAAGATGAATTCCCTCTACCGATTCCAGAAGCGATGATCGATATTGCTTCGACACATGAAATATTCTCATTCATGGATGGATCTTCGGGATACAACCGGATAAAAATGGCTCCGAGAAGATGAAAAGCTTACGGCATTCGAACGCCGATCGGAGTATTTTGCTACACGGTGATGCCATTCGGATCGAAGAACGCGGGAGCAACCTACCGAAGAGCAATGACAAGAATTTTTGATGATCTCATCCACAATCAAGTCGAGTGCTACGTGGACGATGTCGTCATCAAAAGCAAAGTAAAGGAAAACCACCTGTATGATTTGAGAATTGTTTTCGAACGATTAAGACAATTTAACCTTAAGATGAATCCCTTAAAATGCGCCTTCGGCGTCACCTCGGGAAATTCTTAGGATTCGTTGTCCGACATCGTGGAATTGAAATCGACCGGAGAAGATTAAAGCTATCTTAGAAATGCCGCCTCCCAAAACCTTAAAACAACTACGATCTTTTCAAGGGAAGGCTGGCATATCTTCGACGCTTTATCTCGAGCACTGTCGGAGTAGGTGTCGGCCTTTCTCGGCACTAGTTAAAAAGGACGCCAAATTTATTTGGGAAGAGAAATGCCGAGAAGGCCTTCGAAGACATTAAACAATATTTAATGACACCTCCTGTCTTAGCGACCCCGAGTCTCGGGTAGACCGGCGATGCTTTACACCGCGGCTTTAGACGACTCTCTCGGAGCCACTGTTAGCCGAGGTCGATGATGAGGGTAAAGAAAATGCTCTTTACTACTTAAGCCGTCGTTTACTCCCAGACGGAAGTAAGGTATCCCGCAATTGAAAAGCATTGTTTGGCCCCGATCTTCGCCGCTCAAAAGCTCGGGCACTACATGCTTTCTCGTAAGGTCGACTTGATTTCGAAGTTTAATCCATTGCAATACTTGATGACTCGTCCAACACTTTCCGGCGGACTTGCCGGATGGTCGATGATATTATTGCAATTCGATATAACTTTCGTGCCTCCGCGTGCCAGTAAAGGGACAAGTCTTAGCGGACTTCCTCGCAGCACACCCTTTGCGTGCCGAATCTCCTCTCGATGACGATTCGCGGATGAACAAATAATGAGCCTAGAAGACCACGATGATCGACGTTGGGAATTGTATTTCGACGGAGCATCTTCGACACACAAAGACGAAGAATCGCAAGTGATAGTGCCGGTAAGGCGAGGAATCGGGCTAATCTTTATAACACCGGAGCGGGGGATGTTAAGATACTCCTACCACTTGACGGAGCCGTGTACGAACAACGAAGCGGAATACGAAGCCCTCATAACGGGATTGGAATTAACCATTCAAATGGGGATAACGGACATCGACATCTACGGGGATTCACGAGTTAATCATTCAACGGATCGCCGGACAATACGGAATTTTTAAACGAAGACTCGAACAATACTTCCGGTATGCCATACGAGTTGTTGGAACGGATTCCAAATGTGACGATCTACAAAATTCCTAGAAAAGAGAATGCTTTAGCGAGATGCTTTAGCCCGTCTCGCAAAAGAATTTGCCGTTTGCAAGATGAATCGGTGGAAGTGTCGGTTCACGGACGTCGGGTCCTATCACGGCTCGACATAGACACGATACACAAATCGGAAAAGAAAAAGAATCGGTTGCGGCGAGTGACGGAAAACACGAGAAGATTGGCGACGGCCGATTGATGAACTACACGCAAACGGGGAAAGCTACCGGACGATAGGTCGCTGGCCCATCGGATCGAGAAAGAACTACGTCTTACGCATTAATAAACAACACATTATACGGAAGGTCTTTTGATCGAATGTGGCTAAGGTGCCTAAGCGGGTACGAGGCCCGTGAAATTGTTAAAGAGGTGCATTCGGGACTCTGTGGCGCTCACCGGTCGGGTCCAAGATGAAGATGAAAATTAAAAGACTAGGGTACTACGGCCCTCGATGATGACCGAGCGCATGAAAATCGCCGAGAGGCGTCACCGATGCCGAGTGCACGGAGTGGTTCTACACCGACCTCCAAATGTGCTACACCCGACAATTGCGTCGTGGCCATTTGAATGTTGGGGCACGGATATAGTGGGTCCGATAGAACCACCATCTTCGAAAGGACATCGTTTCATTCTTGCGGCTACGGATTACTTTTCCGAGTGGGCGAAGCGGTTCCACTTAGAGAAGTGAAAGCACACCACGTGCTTGCGGTTTTCGAGAACCAAGTTGTCTGCCGTTTCGGAGTGCCGCGCGAGGATCATCTCGGATAATGGGTCGGCATTCGAAGCACACAAATCAACAATTTTGTCGGGAGACACGGAATCGGCGGCGATACTCGACAATTTACTACCCAAGAGCAAACGGCCTCGGCGAGAGCTTTTAATAAAACTCTCGTTCAAATCTTAAAGAAAACCTTGGACGATAATAAGAGAAATTGGCACGAGAAATTGTTAGAAGCCTTATGGGCCTACGGACAACCTTCGAACTCCTACTCGAAGCTACACCTTACGCTCGCGGTGTATGGGTCCGAGGCGAGTGTTACCTTTAGAGGTTCGGCTTCCTTCACTCGGAATTGCGATTGCAAACAAGATCACGACGGAAGAAAACGCCGGACTACGACTCGAAGAATTAGAAAGCTTGGAAGGGAAAAGACTTGCGGCGCAACGGAATTTAGAACTATACCAAGCTAAGATGGTTCGAAGCCCATGACAAGCTGAGTCGCGAGAACCTTGAAAGTTGGTGACTTAGTTCTCGTTCTCGAGAGACCTATTCTTGCACACCGCAAGATAGGAGGAAAATTTGAACCCACTTGGGAAGGACCGTTTGTGGTTGAAGCGGTATACTCGGGAGGTTCCTACCGGTAGTGAATTGCCGGGGAGAACGACATATGCTTCCGATCAACGGACGATACTTGAAAAAATATTACGCTACTCGATGTTTCGAAGGAATGAATTCTTCATCCCTAAGAAACACGGGTGAAGTAATTACTTATGATTGAGTCCGAACCCAAAAATAATAAAATGTGCTAAGATAAATAAAATCATGATAATTAAGTTTTCCTTGTTTTCTTTTTCAAATCAAAATCTCTTCCCTCATCTTATCCTACTTCATTCTGTTAAATTTCAAAATATAAGAATAATAAAAAATGTATCTTTAATAAACATTTTCTTAATGTTCTTGTTCTTAGTACGACCCACTGATCCTTTTCCTTGTCTTTTCGCGGGGAAATGTCGAACGGGCGGTTGGTTTTGAACTTTAAGAATGGCGTAAGCCTTGCACTCGATGAAAAGAGGGTGAAAGATGGAGCGATAATCGAGATTGACTCGGATTTCGCACCGGCGGGCCTACGATACGAGGAAAGTGGCTGGGTCCCGAGTTAACCGAGAAGAACTACCCGGGCGGAGCGAGTGATGAAAGTGGGTGGCCCAAGCCACCAATCCAACAACAAGAAAAGAAAAGCAAACACCGAAGAAGACAAGAAAATGAAGTCCGTAGTCACTACGGCGGAGGGCGAGGCTTGTCGGCGCCGCGCCGCGGAGATTCAGAAGTTCGGAGAGCTACTCTCACGACCGCGCAACGAAGAAATAAGAATCGCCGCATCCGTAAAATGTTAACAAAACTAGGCTGCGGACCAGCGCGACGAGACAATTGCTAATGCCGGCACATACACTTCGAGGACACCGGTTCACCGGGAACACGAAGAAAGGAGGCCGGCTCCTAGAATAACGGAAAGAACCGGGGAAATCTCCGGAAGATCGGAAGAAAGAAGGCTACCACGCCACCGGATAGAACCACCGAGCGGTGCATGACCTTGTTGCGGAAGCAGCCCGGGGGATGTCCGACGGACATCATCCACGAGGAGCCGAGGTATGCGGGGGAACGTGAAGGGATTGAACCATATATCCCACAATATGTCACAAGGCCTCGCCATCGCGGATCATTCCGGAATACGAGTGGAGAGGATGCGAGAATGTTGAAAAGAAAACTTTCGAATACTTCGAGAGAATTAAAGGAAGAAGAATCAACATACTAGAAGGCCTCGAGCTACACACAGACGTATTCTCGGAGTATGAACAACGACAAATCGTGGATCGTATCCAGGGATGCGAAAAGAATGGGCCGAGCGAGCCGCCGAGGAAAACACATACTCGGAACCCCGGAGATGGATGCCGGGGAAAGGAAGAATCACGATACAATGCGGATGCTTGCTACAACTTCTTGAAGACGGAGAAGGAAACCCACGGGAATACTTCGTCATGGGCAAGTAGATCCGATGCCATTAGTTATCAAGAGAATGGTAAAAGATTGATAACATGGAGGGAATCGCCGGCGAGTTGCATACCAATAGTTGCATTATCAACATCTACAAACGGGGTGATTGCATACCCCCACATATTGATCACCACGACTTCGTCGGACCTTTACTGCACGGTCTCTTTCTTGAATGAGTGCAACATCATGTTCGGATGCGACCTCCGGATAGCGAGGCCGGGTGAGTTCCGAGGGCCGATAAAGATACCTTTACCGGTGGGTTCCGTCATGATGCTGCGAGGTAACGGAGCGGATATCGCAAAGCATTGCATACCGGGAGTGCCGGTGGAGCGAATCTCGGTTACTTTCGGGAGGATGGACGACGGCAAAATACCTTACCATTTCCGACCGGATCCGGAGCTAGAGAACCTCCGGCCTTACGAGCTGTGAGTTACATGGGAAATATCACACCTCCGACGTACATCCGGTCGGCATCCTTGCCAAGGATGGCTTGGAAGGTGATGTTATTGACCATGTACCTCACTATTCGGACATGGATTTTTGACGGATGATTCTTTTGATGGATCAACAAAGATCATACACGATCCGTTTTGAGTCTACATGGATTGTATGAAATATATTCCGAGATCGAGTTGTACGACGTATTTTCAACATGATTGGAATGAAAGTGACCATGTCACGTTTTTGGCCTTCACCTCTTTTGTGCAAATTGATTGGGAAACGCCATTAAAGTTAAATGAACTTCGAACAAAGAACGAGAAAAAGAAAAAAAAAGAGAATAAAAGAAAACTTTTAAAAAAAAAAAATCTTAAAAAATGACAAACACCAAGTTCACATGAACATTAAATAAACAACAAAATAAAATTTGAACCATTAAAAGATAAACGAAATCAACACAAATCTCAAATTCAATCTTTCCAAATTCCGAATCAAATTTCAATCTTTTCAAACTTCAAAATCAAATTCCATCCTTCCAAACTTCAAAATCAAATTCTCGATCAAATTCCAAATCCACTCTCGATCGAATTTCAAATTTGATCTTCCCAAATCTCAAATCAAATTCTCAATCAAAATCCAAATCCAATCTCGATCAAGTTTCAAACTTGATCTTTCAAATTTCAAATCAAATCTTAAATCAAGTTTCAATCGAGTTCAAACTCATCCTTCCAAATTTCCAAATTTCCAAATTCAATCTTTCCGAGCTTCAAGTCTCAATCAAATTCAAATTCAATCTCTATCAAATCTCGAATCCGATCTTCTAGATCTCACATCGAAATTCAAAACTTTTGGGTCGAGGATTTTACATCCAAGTACTGCATTGCTTTAGGATTCTCTTCCTGTTGCCTTGAAATACATCAAAATTCAAAACTTTTGGGTCGAGGATTTTACATCCAAGTACCGCACTTTGCTTTTCAGGATTCTCTTCTGTTGCCTATCTGAAATACATCAAAATTCAAACCTTTTGGGTCGAGGATTTTACATCCAGAAATTGTACTTCTTTTAGGATTCTCTTCTGTTACCTTTGAAATACATCAAAATTCAAAACTTTTGGGTCGAGGATTTTACATCCAAGTACCCTTGCTTTAGGATTCTCTTCTATTGCACTGAAATACATCAAATTCAAACCTTTTGGGTCGAGGATTTTACATCAAGTAGCATTGCTTTAGGATTCTCTTCCTATTGCCTTTGAAATACATCAAAATTCAAACCTTTTGGGTCGAGGATTTTACATCCAAGATTGCCTTGCTTTAGGATTCTCTTCTATTGCACTGAAATACATCGAAATTCAAACTTTTGGGTCGAGGATTTTACATCCAGATTGCACTTGCTTAGGATTCTCTTCTATTACCTGCTGAAATACATCAAAATTCAAACTTTTGGGTCGAGGATTTTACATCCAAGATGCCTTTGCTTTAGGATTCTCTTCCTATTGCCACTGAAATACATCAAAATTCAAACTTTTGGGTCGAGGATTTTACATCCAAGACTGCACTTTGCTAGGATTCTTTTCCTGTGCACTTTGAAATACATCAAATTCAAACCTTTTGGGTCGAGGATTTTACATCCAAGACCGCATTGCTTTAGGATTCTCTTCCTATTGCCATTGAAATACATCAAAATCAAACTCTTTGGGTCGAGGATTTTACATCAAAGATTCCATTCGCTTTAGGATTCTCTTCCTATTGCCTTTGAAATACATCAAAATTCAAACTTTTGGGTCGAGGATTTTACATCCAAGACTGCACTCGCTTTAGGATTCTCTTCTATTGCCTTCGAAATACATCAAAATTCAAACTTTTGAGTCGAGGATTTTACATCCAAGAGCTGCACTTGCTTTAGGATTCTCTTCCTATTGCAGCTTGGAAATACATCAAATCAAAATTCAACCTTTGGGTCGAGGATTTTACATCCGAGACTGCATTGCTTTAGGATCTTTTCCTATCGCAATGAAATACATCACATCAAAATCAAACTGTTGAGGTTAAGGATTTTACATCGAACACCGCTTTGCTGCGAGATATCTTCTCATTGCAACGATTCAATCTAATCAATTCAATTTTCTTTCGAGGTTGGAGATGTTACATCTAAAACCTCGGAATTCCAATTTTCATTTCAAATCAAATCCTTCGAATTAATTTTGACGAAACTTCGATCTAAATTGAAACTCCAAACTAAAATTTAAACTCACACATCAAAACATAAATTGAAACAAAATAAAATCTAAATCGAAATTCCTCGGATCATGTGATTTGGGATTTACCTCCTTTTCCTTTCCCAGGCGAGAGTTCAAGAATCTCCGGTTCCGGAGATATACTTGACACTCCCAGCGAAACTCTTCACTTCGTCCTAAGTTCGTCACTTGGACATCCGTGTTGGTTTTGTTGATCGCTTCGGTCAACACCGATACGCGCGGTGTGCTCCGTCGGCTCACCACACCTATTGGGGGTCCATTTGTTGACCTCATTTTTGATGAGGTCTTCCTTTTCTTCTTTTTAGTGCTTAGGATCTAGCCTTAGGCTTTTCCTTTGACTATCTTAGAGGACTAGAATTGGGACCCGCCTTTTAGAAATTCAAACCACTTCTAAACTCCTGCAAACTCCATGAACTTGACTATAGACCCCTAATCACCTAGAGGGTTGAAATCGAATGTGGAAGTTTAAAGGATGAGTTCCTATAGGACTCTTTGGCCTTAGGGACCGCACAGGTGGCTCGGTGCAGTGAAGGGGCGACATACATTACACTTACACACTACATTTCCACACACTTCCTAAAACCACACCCATACCCAACTTGACCTCCTGACTCATGTAGGTGATTCACATGGATGGTCCTTAACCCCTAAGCCCTTGGCTAAGAGGGTTAGGAACAACATAGTGAATGCCTCGAAATGAGTCCTTTCATGGCTCATATGGGCTTGAAATGGCTTCATGGCTCAACCAAAATGATTTCTTTCCACCTAAATTCACTCAATCTTCAATTTCCCAAATTTTCAATTTTTGACCCAGGGACCCTACACTACTAAACTACCCAAAACCTTGAAATTACCCAAATTTTTGCAAAATTTCCAAATTACCTAAAATTTTCCAAAATCAATCCCAAACACCTCCACATCACTCAAATTGATCATCCATACCCAAAAATACCAAAAATTCCAAAAATACCTCCCAATACCCTCCAAATACCCAAAATACCCTTCTTGGCCTAAAAATCCAAAAATTCAGAAAATTCCCAGAAAATTCCAGAAAATCCCAAATATTCCCAATTTCATTTTGTCCAACTACACCATGGGCCAATTTTGTCAATTTACCCTACTTTTGTCAAAACCCCCAAATTGACCCATTTTAACCCAAAATGGACCCAATGTCAAACCAAACCTACCCAATTGACCCCAATTTTGGTCCAATTCAATTCTAAACTTCAATTCAACATTCCCAATACCAATTTAGACCAAATCCAAGTCCAATTTGATTGACATTTGGATCCAATTTCACTTTGGGCCTTAAAGCCCAAATTTGGACCCATGACCCAAACTTAGCCCAAACTAACCCAATTCAACTCCAATTAACCCCAAATCTTTTCTAAACCTTCCTTAACATCCTCATAAACAAAACACTAACATGATTTGCCCAAGATTTTGACCCAAACCCCACTCAAATTCAACCCGAAATCAAAAGCCCGATTTTGACCTAAACCCAGAATCTAACCCAAATAGGCCCAAACCTCAAAATTAAGACCCAACCAAAGCCAAAACCTCTTTGAAACACTCCCATAAACATTTCTTAACATTTATTTTACATCAATTTCAACCCTAGCCCAACATTGGCCCAAGTTAGCCCAATTTGACCTACATTGGCCCATTTACCAAATAAACCCAAATTCAACCCAATTCAAGCCCAAACCACCTCAAATTTGCTTCAAGTTATTCATGAAACATCCCTAAACCAAAACCAACAACTATTTGGCCCAAACTTCTACAAAAATTCCCATCCATGAACACATCCTTAAACTTAAAAGCCCACTTCCCTTAAACCTTCTTAAAAGCCCATTTCCTTGAAAATTCAAAAGCCCAAATCTACCCTAAAGCCCACATGACATCTCCATTTGTCATCCATTTAATTAAATCCATTACCTAAGTCCTAAAGTCACCATCAAATTATTCCAAATCAAGTTTCATACAAATTTCCATCAAAACATCCAAAATTTCTTAAAACCCTTTTCATGAAACAAATCAACCTTTTCCCAAGCCAAATGAAGCCATGAACAAGCCATTCTCGAAGCCACATGAAGCCATGAGGGCTTTGACTTGTCATTAGTCCATTTATGGCAAGAAGAGGGAGTTCTTTCTTAAACCTCCTTTAACCCTTTTTTACCTTAATCATGTCACACACTAAACCATGTTTAGCCACCTCATCATGGATGGAGACTTCACCATTCCTTCTAGGCTGACCTAAATGATTCCCTCAGCTCAAAATCAGAGCTTGGAAGGGTGCACCAAGCCCAAAATGGTGGGTTGACCCAAACCAAGCCAAAGTGAGCCTTCTCCCATTCCATTTAAATCAAACTCCTTTACACATGTCAAACCTCGATTGCCTACACTAAACCCCAGCCACGACCCACCTGACCAAGATGGTGACCATTGCCTGGCCGGCCGGCCACCAGGCCGCCGGAAAACACCATGGCCGAGAGCTCACATGTGAGCCGACATTGAAATTCTCACTTGCTGAGCTGCCCCATGCCTAGTGGTCACCATGGCTGATCTTCTCCTCACCAGAGCAGCCGATCCCAAGCCCTAACTCCCTCTGAGAGGCCTTCCACCCTCTCCTATTTAAACTCCACCCCTCTCGGCCATGAGAGGAGGCTGAAACAAAAACCTTAAGGAAACTGCGCCAAAATCACTCCGGATCACTCTCTACACATAGAGCACCTGATCCCCAGCTGAATTCCGACCCAATTCCTTCTAGGCGAGCCCAATTTCGAGCTCGAACTTTGGCCAAAAACCGGGACACTTCTCCACGGTGAGCCAATTCCCAAATTGATTGGCTCTACACCTTCACCGGACCAGGGAAGGTGTCCACCACTAAAAGCCCCATCTCCGAGGCCACCCGGTTGCTCCGGCCTCCAAGCTTTGTGATCGGGCTTGGTCGAAATCATATCCGGACAATTCACCGAGACCGGGAGACTTCATGCGGAGCTTCTTCGGGACCCGATCGAAGGTGCAACAACTCTCGGATTGAAGCCACACTTCTCCGAGCCAAGGTATGAGCTAACTCTTCATCCCGAGCTTCGAAGATTCTTCATTTCGAATGCCTTAGTTTCGATGCATGTTAGCCGTATAGATGTGTTCGTCTCTTCGAGACGAATCCATAGAGCATAAGAACATGAAAATCCATTGAGAATCGAGTGAGATCTTAGGGATTTAGTGTGGACGGCTCTCGGGTGAGAACACTTGGGGACGATGAACGGATGCGAGTCCATTCGATACACGCGCGCACGGACGGCCGGGATTGCGTCGGACCGGGGAGACGGTACGAGAACCGCGGGGCCCGGGCTGCGCGACTCGGGTGGCGGCGTCGAATGGGAGCGCGACGCGTGTGCGTTCGGAGTCGCCGAGGTTTCGCCGGCGCCGCGTGGATAAATAGAAAATTAGGGTATTTTCTTATTTATTTAATTCCTAAACTTCAAAAATCCATATCTTTGTGTAGAAAAATCACAAAAATAAAATAAAAATACCCTCTTGCTCGGTGAACGAGAGGAGAATAATGTGGAAAAGAAATCATTTAATTTCATTAAGTATTTTATTTTTTATGATTTATTTACTCTCTGCATACATTTAATTCTCCATGCATGTATACAATTCACCATGGCATGAGACCATAGGGCTTTTGAAGCCTCCGAACTTGGGAACATTCCCTGAATTTTCCAAGGTCGGAGGCCATCTCTGTGAAAAGTTATTTATTTTTCAAATGCATGTTGCTTGTTTTGAGTATTTTAATTCCAAAAATTAGCATGTTGTGAAATAAATTCTAGAAATATTTGGTGATGTTCCTTATGACCAGAGAACCCTAGGAAAAATAGGACTTGAGTTAATTCACTCAGATTAACCCTAATTGACTTAAACACCCAAAATAGGTCTTTAATTAATTAGAGTTAACCAGGTATCAAATTGACTTGAAATCAATTCTCCACTGACCTTTAGGATCAGAGGAATCCACCATAAAAATTTGAAGTCAATTGGACTTGGTTAGCCCCACTAATTGGGTTGATTAAGCCACTTAGCCATTTTAAACTTTAAAAATTCATAACTTTTAAAATACTTTTTAAAAATTCACCAAATTGGTTTTGGAGCCTCTCTGATATCAGGGGAACCTAAGAAAATTAAAATTTCAATTTTCTAAAAAAGTTGATTTTTAATAATATTTTAATATTTTTAATAATTAAAAAATAATAAAAATCACAAAAATAATAAAATTCACCAAAATGTCACATTTTGAATTTTAATCACTTAGGAACAAATCCCACATTTTTCCTAAGTCTATTTAGTGAGATATTAAATTTTAAAGCCCTAGGGTAATTTTAAAATTAAAAAAAATGTATTTTCTAGCATTTTCACTAAAATAATTACAATAAATCATAAAAAAATCAGAAAATTGCAAAATTTGATTCTCTGGTTTCCTTGATATCAGAGAGATTTTTGAAAAATATAAAATCCATTTTTCAACATTTATTTTATTTTTAAATTAATTAACACTCCAAAACTCAAAATAATTATAATAAAAATAATATAATTCAAAAAATCACCAAAATTGGTCCAAGTGCTTCTCTGGTCATTAGGAATGTCCCCTAATTTTCTTAAGGACAGAAACTTTCCCTTGGTCATGTTATCAAATTTTCCTTGAAAATCTCTATTTTCCACCAAAAATAATTATATAAATAAATTAAATACAGAAAAATCACATTTTCTCCTCTCATGTCTTTATTGACATATGAGTGAAGTCACATAAAAATTTCAAGTTCATTTGAATTCAATTTAATGAGTTATGAAATTATTAAGCTTAAAGGGTAAAATGGTAATTAAACTTTTAACCCTTAATTAAAACTTTAGGTTTAATAAAAAGTCAACAAGTAAAATATTTGATCTTAATCTGATTTGGATGATTGAAATTTAAATAATTAAAGGGTAGAAACCCATTAAATAATTTTAAAATGATTAAACTTTAATTAAATAATAGATTAAATTTGGAAGAATAATAAAATTGGAATTATTAAAATAAGGGATCTTTATTAGGAAGAGATTTATTCTTTAATTTAAAAATCCCTAAATTAATTATATCAACTAATACTCAATTTTTTAATTAAAATGATAACTCAAATTTAAAATATTAAAAGACTTAATTAAATTATTAAACTCTTTTGAAATTTCAATTAAAATTAAAAATAAAGTAAATTAAAGATAAATTAAATTAAGATTAAATTAAGTTTAATAATTAAATTAAATTAAATTAAACAATTAAATTAAATTAAATTAAATAATTAAATTAAATTAAATTAAATAAATTAAATTAAATTAAATTAATTAAATTAAATTAAATTAAATAATTAAATTAAATTAAATTAAATTAAATTAAATTAAATAATTAAATTAAATTAAATCAAATCAAATTAATTAAACATCAAATCAAATTAAATTAAATTAAACTAAATATAAAGCAACTTGAACACTATTCCAAATTTAAACCCTTTAACTTAAATCAAATCATTTGAATACTAATTTACCCTTGAAAGCTTTGATTATTATAACTCCTAAATGGAACATCAAATGAAGTGTTATCTCACTCATAGGATATTCAAATGTCCTAGTTCATCTGAGCAAGTTAACAAGACTTGAAAACCTCGGACGATCGATTCATTTATATAATTAAATTCATTTGGACTTAAAACAATCCTAGAAATATTGAAAAGATGTTTAAGATTCTTCTTAAGCACTTCCTCGATATGATAGGATATTTATAAGAACAATTGAATTTGATTATTCTTTGATGAAGAAAATCGTCCTTAAACCAAAACACAAAGAACCTAGACGTCATAGGAGATGACTAGCTATAGGATTAGGAATTTGGTAGAAAACCATAACCTTTCCCTTAGCTTTACCTAGGAACTTGCTTAAATATTCTAATTGTGTTTTAAGTGCAGCTTGGGATGACGGGAAGACCCTCCGAGTACGCTTTTATTTTATTGCAATTTACTTTCTTGCAATTTACATTATTGCAATTTACTTTATTGCAACTGCGTTTATTTTTCTTGCATGATAAAACAATCGTTGCATGAAAACCCACACCTTTAGGATAGACCCTAAAGCTGAAACCAAAACTAAGTTAAAAGTCATTGCAAGATAAAATTCACCGCCACAACATTTCAAAATATAAAACAACTCAAAATTTAATCACAAACGAACACAAAACTACAATTGCAACTAAACTAAAACGTCCTGTTGGATGATCGGGAATACCTCGGATGATGTAACCTACGTGTTGCTAACGGGATTTCCCGCGGTCTAAATGAAAGTGTGGAACTCATTCGGTTGAGTTTAGCAAATTCATCCGGACTAAGTGAATCCGATAAAAATAATGATGCGGAAGGATGGAACCGTGGGATCTTAACCGGTGTCGTTATAATCAACTTTAAGATTTGTTTTAAATAAAACATAAAAAACACACTGGAAATTAAGATTTTCTCTAAACCAAAACACTTTTCTCAACTCCCGATTTATGATTTCTAAAACTAAACCTCTGCAACAACAAGGAGCTCGGAGCATGGTGGGCGGCACGACCATCGTCATCGGCAAAACTCGAGTCTACTTCAGCAAAACTTTCCTAGAATTAAAACAACCAAGCCATAGGACTTCGAGGTAGCTTGCCTAGTGCAACATAAATCCTCAACTCCTCGTTAGGCATTTGCATTGCAAATTAAGCCCTAACCAGGTCTTAGGATTCCGAGGTAGTCGTCCGATACGACAATAAACCCTCACATCTTCTGATGCTATTTGTTTGATTTTATCATACAAATATAAGCCCTAATTAATTGAAATTGGCAAGATTGAAATATCAAATAAACATTAGGACTTTCCTAAATTCAAGCCAAACGATAGGATAGTCGGGAAATTATCGAAGTTCACTTCGAATCAGTGATTTCTCCTACCTTTCTTCCTTTGGATTCACAAAACAAAAATGTTCCAAAAATTTGATCCATTACCTATTGAAACTCCAAAATTCAATCTTTGAAAACCTTAAACTTTGAAATTCTTGAGAGCAGAATCTTTGATTATTATCGAGAGTTTTCTTAGGTGATCCCCGTCACTTAAGATGTAATTAACTATAGGGGCTTGCCCTTATAGGGAATTTTAAAGAACCCGGGTAATATAAACCCTGTTTAATGTTTTCATATTAAGCGGGGAAACTTGTCGGCTTATAAAATTGGTTCGCGAGACCAAACGGATGTCACTAATCTTCTAGTTTATTTAATCAAGCCCCACCATCAAGCGGTGTGTCTATCCTTAGGGATAGATACACGGTTTGTGGTGCGGTGCTCGTTTATATAAACTATTTGGGATGTGAGGTCGGTTTAATTTCATATCTTAAAACCTTCAAATTTAAAATTATTTTCAAAATCAAATACTACTTTTCAAATTATTTATTTTAATTAAATTAAAAATTCGCCGACAGATTTCTGTTAGGCAACCCCTCTTCAAAATAAAACACGACCTAAAAATATGCCGACATCCATCCTTCGTGGGATTCATATTTCTTTATATTATCCTGAGTAAGGGGTTTCATAGGTTCAACCCATTTCTCATCATCTCTTGCCTCTACCCCAGATAATCGGCGAGTGCATAGATAAGACCGGGATGTCCTAGTCCTCCTCCACTTTCATTTCTAGAGGTGGCTAATATATTCTTATAAATGACACTTCCCACAGTAATACTCTTTTGGTTCTGAATACAGAAATTCAGAATTGTTCTATCTCTTGTTACTCACTATGGTGGTAGGTACGTAACAAAGTAGAACAAATAAAATAGTGCTAGGCTTTAGATGTTGCATTTAACATAGAAAGAGGGAAGTTTACCCATTCCCGCTGCTTTATCTTCCAGACTCCTTTCCCATCAGTGAGAAAGTCGATCACCTCTTCCAGTGGTCCTTCCATAGTTCCAAAATTTTCATACTCGCTGGTGTAGATGTCTCTTACCTCGTAATAAGAGTTTATTCTAGCAGCATTGAATACCACAAAAAATCCTCTAACCTTAACCGGTGCATCTTCAGCCTGTGTTAAATTCGCATAAAATTCCTTTACCACTTCTACAACGGCTCTGTTGGTCACGAAACAGAAATTTTCCCATCCTCGCTCCCTAATGATTCGCTCAACTTCTCCTCCTGGATTCTTGAAAACTTGATCTTGAATGCATTTTCTTAATTGGATATTGTGTAAATATCTTGATTGTGCCCTTGCATTCACAAAACGAGTTTCATCGTAATCCAATCGTCGCTTTTGTCATGGAGCCATTTTTCGATCTGTGAAATTTGCGAAAATTTTAACTAAACTCCAAAATATTACTAAGAAGGCTTCCTACAACATCTAAAATCCATTTAAATCAATTTCCATGAAATTCTTCCAAGTATTTTCTCCACATTTTGAATTTTTTCAAAATTTCCCAATGTAGAAGAAATTCATGGTGACAATAAAAAATTTTTGTATAGGAGTGAAGCTCTTACCAAGGGAAGATGAAATCCGGTGTCAAAAAGTGTTGAAATCGCCTCAAATCCATGATCTCTCAAGCCCTAGGTCGGTTTTTTTGAAGTTTTGAGGAAGGGGATGATGAATAGTGTCGGTTGACTGGTCAAATATAGGTCTTTTCACAATCTTGCTGTCAGCGAGATTTTTCTCGCCGTCAGCGAGCTAATTAATTTGATAATCAGTGAGCTCGTTCTCGCTATCAGCGGGTTTTCTCGTTGTCGGCGAGATCCCAAAATTTTTAAAATTTTTGAAATTCGTAAATCATTTTCAACCTCGATTTGCCCTTAATCAATCTTCTGATCACTTAATTTAATAATAGTATGAAGATTTGATAGTTCTACTCACAAAAAGTTCACACAACACAAATAATATAACTTTATATATGAAATCCATAAGACTTACAAACTTCACACTAACAACTTAACAACATATTTAACTTAAATGTTCAAATCCATAATACTCAGCATCACAATTCACACCACAACACTCTAAATGCTGAGACATAACAATTACAAATAATCTCATGTAATCTGAGATGATTAAAATAAAATTCAAATCATAATAAAACCTAAATCCAAATCAACACATATATATATACAAATATATGATATAAAATAGAAATCATTCTTACTCCTTAGTGTCTGAACTATAATCCTCTCTGATATTCCCGATGTGA
>JAKZJZ010002009.1:0-21421 GCA_022702705.1 Papilionanthe hookeriana x Papilionanthe teres
TAAATTAAATTAAACAATTAAATTAAATTAAATAAAATAAAATAATTAAATTAAATTAAATCAAATCAAATTAATTAAACACCAAATCAAATTAAATTGAACTATGTTAAACTAAATTAAAACTCGATTAAATTAAGTTGAATTAAATATAACATCACTTTAAGACATAAAGAATTCAAAATAAATGTAAAGCGACTTGAACAACTATTCCAAATTTAAACCCTTTAACTTAAATCGAATCATTTGAATACTAATTTACCCTTGAAAGCTTTGATTATTATAACTCCTAAATGGAACATCGAATGAAGTGTTACCTCACTCATAGGATATTGAAATGTCTGAGTTCAGCTGAAGCGAGTTAACGAAGACTTGAAAACCTCGGACGATCGATTCATTTATATAATTAAATTCATTTGGACTTAAAACAATCCACGAAAATATTGAAAAGATGTTTAAGATTCTTCTTAAGCACTTCCTCGATATGATAGGATATTTATAAGAACAATTGGACTTAATTGTCCTTTGATGAAGAAAATCGTCCTCGAAGCAAAAACACAAAGAACCTAGACGTCATAGGAAATGACTAGGTATAGGATTAGGAATTTGGTAGAAAACCATAACCTTTCCTTAGCTTTACTAGGAACTTGCTTAAATATTCTAATTGTGTTTTAAGTGCGGCTTGGGATGAAGGGAAGACCCTCAGGGTACGCTTTTATTTTTAATTGCAATTTGCTCTCTTGCGACTTACTTTCCTGCAATTTACTTTCTTGCAAATGTACTTTATTTTTCTTGCATGATAAAACAACGGTTGCATGAAAACCCACACCTTTAGGATAGTCCCTAAAGCTGAAACCAAATTAAGTTAAAAGTCATTGCAAGATAAAATTCACCGCCACAACATTTCAAAATATAAAACAACTCGAAATTTAATCACAAACAGAATACAAAACTACGATTACAACTAAATTAAAACGTCATGTTGGATGATCGGGAATACCTCGGATGATGTAACCTACGTGTTGCTAACGGGATTTCCCGTGGTGCTAAATGAAAGTGTGGAACTCATTCGGTTGAGTTTAGCAAATTCATACTGGACTAAGTGAATCCGATAAAAATAATGATGCGGAAGGATGGAACCGTGGGATCTTAACCGGTGTCGTTATAATCAACTTTAAGATTTGTTTTAATTAAAACGTAAAAAACACTTGGAAATTAAGATTTTCTCTAAAGCAAAACACTTTTCTCATCTCCTGATTTATGGTTTCTAAAACTAAACCTCTGCAACAACAAGGAGCTTGGAGCATGGTGGGCGGCACGGCCATCGTCGTCGGCAAAACTTGAATCTATTTCGGCAAAACTTTCCTAGAATTAAATAACCGAAGCCGTAGGACTTCGAGGTAGTTTGCACTAGTGCGACATAAATCCTCAACCTTTTTGTTAGGCACTTGCATAATCATTTTATGCAAATTAAGCCCTAACAGGTCTTAGGATTCGAGGTAGTCGTCCGATACGACAATAAACCCTCACATCTTCTAGAAATTTATTTGTTTGATTTTATCATATAAATATAAGCCCTAATTAATTAAAATTGGCGAAGATCAAAACATTTAAATAAGTATTAGGACTTTCCTAAACTCAAGCCAAACGATAGGATAGTCGGGAAATTACCGAAGTTCACTTCGAATCGGTGATTTCTCCTACCTTTCTTCCTTTGGATTCACAAAACAAAATGTTCCAAAATTTGATCCATTCCTTATTGAAATTCCAAAATTCGATCTTTGAAAACCTTAAACTTTGAAATTCTTGAAAGCGAGTTATTGATTATTATCGAGAGTTTTCTTAGGTGATTCCCGTCACTTAAGATGTAATTAACTATAGGGGCTTGCCCTTATAGGGAATTTTAAAGAACCCGAGGTAATATAAACCACTGTTTGATACTTTCATATTAAGCGGGGAATTTGTCGGCTTATAAAATTAGTTAGCGGACCAAACGGATGTCACAAAACTTCTAGTTTATTTGATCGAGCCCCACCATCGAGCGGTGTGTCTATCCTTAGGGATAGATACACGGTTTGTGGTGCGGTGCTCGTTTATATAAACTATTTGGGATGTGAGATCGGTTTAATCTCATATCTTAAAACTTTCAAATTTAAAAATTATTTTCAAAGCCAAATACTACTTTCTAAATTATATATATATTTAAATCAAATTTAAAATTTAAATTCGCCGACAACTACGTTAGGCGACCCCCTTTAAAATACAATACAACCTAAAATATGCGAACAATTTACGGCGACTCCGTTGAGGATAATTCCTCTCTCCATTATAATCGAAATAATTACGCTTTCAAAAATCGGTAGTGTATCCATGTCCACTAATGGATCGAGCTACCCTTCTTTCCGTTGGAATACTATGTTCATTTCTATCTTGAACAAGTATAGCCAACATTCTCTCGGATTTAGGAGCCCTTTGTTTAGACACCCCTAAACGAGAGAGGTTCCGAGATCCTTTTACCTCATTTACGAGGTGGGGTGGACCCCCGATAGGTGTTAGTTTAGGAGTGATCCTTCGAGTCGAGAAGTCTTGCTTAAGACTTTCTTTCCCAGTCCAACTACGAATCGGATTCCTTACCTTCTCTACACCTTTGAACGTTCCGTTCTAAATAAACAAACCCTCTAATAAGTGATTCTTTTAACAAATGATTCTTTTTTATAAATACATGAACAAAGAATAAGTTCGGACTTTTTTCAATTCCTTTCTTTTCGTCCTAAAGAAAAGAAGCATAACATGGGATCGACAACCGAGAATCTACCTTGCGAAATGGAAGCCCCGGCGGATTTTCTCCTTCACCAACGGACTGGACTTCGTATGTCATAAGGATGAGGCGCCGACAATGGGGTCATCCGATTTGGACGAGGATTTGAGCTACTGAACGTCGAGGTCACCGACGTCTCCCTCTTTGCAGCGACGAACAAGGTATCGAAGGCGAGGAACCCTTGCTTGAGTTCGACCTTAGGTCGACCCAAGAGTTTCCTCCCTGCGAAGGGTCCCGACTAGGAGAATGCTGCGTCGTCCGCGGGAGGAGCTATTCTCACTACCCCCGTTGGTCTAGTTGTTTACGCACCTACCCGACTTACGCAAATCAAAGGGGAAAGGAATCGAGAACTATGATAAACACATTGCACGTGGAGGGTACGGATCTTCTGTAAGACCTTGTCTTCGAAATCGGGTCCGGTTCGAAGATTCCTTCGGCGACAAGACCCGAAGAAGAAATAGAAATAGAAGGATCGCCGGGGAAGCCGGAAGCTGCTGAGATTGCCTTCTGGAGGAAATTCCGGAGTTGCCGGAATATACACCGTTACCGGAATATACACCAGCTGCGACTACATACCACTTTTGGGAGGAAGCGGGTTCCATCCCCTCTCGCCGCGAGAGGATGAGGAGAATGTTCGAAAGATTGCTGCCACATTACCACGGCCCGCATACTACAACGATAGCCGCAAGAAAGAACCAGAACTACGTCGTTTGCTCGTCTGCAAACTTTGGTAGAAAAGCTAGCAAGGAAGGAAAAGCTGCCCGTGTCGGAAATTCTACGAAGGATAGGGCGGGTGCCGGTCGAATCCCGTCTTGGGCCTCGAGTAGAACCCGCCGTCATGATAGAAAAGCCGAGCAAGAGAATGAAGGCTAGCCGCTTTGTCGTAGTATCGGGGTTACGGATTAGGGAGGATACCACCTTCCGGCATTTGGCCGATGGACCATGCGGTCACTAGACATCCTGTTGCTAGAAGGATGGTATGGCGTCCCACTACGGGGCGAGTTGAGATTGAAACGGCGGCCGAGAAAGAAAGTCTCGCCGGGAGGAGTGGAATGCGAAGAAAGTGCTTCTTGCGATGAAGGGGACTCGTGAAAAAAGGACCCGGCAACCATCGCATGACAACCACAAAGATACACGAAAGCTCCGCTAGAAGATGCCATGGAAAAGTTGAGAACCGACATCCGAGCGGTTGGCAAAAGAAAGAGAAGAAAAGTTCGGAGATGAGATCGACTCATCGGAATTCATGGACAATGAATATGCGAGAAATCAACATGGTTGAGACACGAGCTTCATCGGCTTCTCGAGGTGCTCCTGCGGCTGCGAGAAGAGAGGAGCCGGGCGATGAAGAGACGGCTTCGGGGAAAAGGACGACACGATCGCTCGAATGGCGAAGAGGATGGAAGAGATGGCCATAGCTGCGGCCACTCTCCGAAGTCAAGTACAACCACATAGAGAGACACCCCCGAAGTCATTCACATCGTAGACGGAGGAAAGGAGATTACATCCGTCAATGGGGATGACCAGGTGAAAAAGGATACAGCACAAAGTATGATCCACGAAAAGGATATCGAGAACTTGGTAGAGCGGCGGGTGCGAGAAGCCCTAGCACAATCGAAGAACGGGACATCCATTCGGACGGGTAGACCTTACCCGGAAGAATTCGACGGCTGTCCGATACCGAAAGGCTTCGTACCACCTCTGTTTAAGACCTTCGACGGAGCAGGGAACCCCAGACGGCATGTTGCACACTTTCGTGCCGGTTGTTGCAATGCGGCGGGAGCGATGCGCTACTCTTCCGACGGTTCGTTAGTAGTACGTCGGGAATCGCCTTCGGCGAGTATGCGAGTTGCCGAATGGTTCGGTGAAGACGTTCTCGGAGCTAGAGAACCTCTTCATCGAGCGATTCGCGGAGCTCGGCACCACATCACTATAGGTGATTTAGTGGTAGAGAAACAAAGGCCGAATGAAACTTTGGTGGATTACATACTTCGATGGAGAAACTTAAGCATGAAGTGTGAACCACAGCTGCAGAGAACAACATGCGATCGGCATCTTGCTTAAAAGCATTCACGGCCCGATAGCACTTCTCCTCGAGGATTCACTTATTAAGACTTTTGAGAAGTTGTTAAGCGAGGCCGGAAGCTTGCAAGAAGAGGCGAAGCAATTAAGTTTTGCCGACAAGACGGACAAGCAGAAGCCGGTGAAGACTTTCGAAAAGAAATGCGGGGTCGTTGCGGCGGTTGATAAAGGCAAACAACCGATGCGAAATACCACCAGAACGGCCGCGACAACCACAACAAAATTACCGGCAACCCCGGTCCGGCTATCGGTCGTCTCCGCGGTATGAACAACCGTCTCGTCCGCAACGTACATTGAGGGAGCTTCGAGCGAGAGAATATCCGTTCAAAAATGAAGCGATACCGAAGATGTTCCGTAGCTTAATGAAAACTCCAGATTTCCAGTTGCCCGAGCCCAAAGACCGGAGGAAGTCAACAAGAAAGGTGATCCCGACTTTTGCCCCTACCATCGGATGCTTGGGCACAAGATAGAAGAGCTGCATTACCTTCGAAAGTTGGCTCAGCGACAACCTTCGGAAAGGAAATATAACAATCCCGAAGGAGTACATGAAGGAACCCCGGAAAGGAGGTTCCGTCGATGTTATCTCAGCCGTCCCGTCATCTCGATAGATCCTCATGCAGCGACGATGGATGGACTACCGCACAGGACGAGATCTTCGAAGAAGATTTTAGACAACATCCGAACCGCTTCGGTGCGAGCTTCGATTCGAGTTCGAGACACTGTTAAGCCGGTCACTATCACTTGCGATAGAAGAACCACCTCGACGGGAGAAAATCGAAGAGAAGAAG
The DNA here is from genome assembly GCA_022702705.1 of Papilionanthe hookeriana x Papilionanthe teres. NCBI lineage: Eukaryota > Viridiplantae > Streptophyta > Magnoliopsida > Asparagales > Orchidaceae > Papilionanthe > Papilionanthe hookeriana x Papilionanthe teres. The sequence continues at coordinate 5,683 of JAKZJZ010002009.1, forward strand.
AAAATTGACGAAGAAGAGGGGCGAGACTCCTAAGGCTAGACTAGGGGCTGCTTATCCTAGGATAGTTGTTTCCGATTCGGGGGAGAAATCCCTCGAACCTCGATTTTGTATGATTATACTGCTCACTTTGGTGGGATCATATAATGATAAGGGTGATGGCGTTGGCTACGTTTTGGCTGTTTCTAACGATTACGTAACTAGCGACAATCCGGGCGTCGATTTCGATACCAACAACAATTCTCAAATCATACATGATCTCGACGATCACAATGACGAAGAAGGCATCCATCGAGGAGGCTACGAGAGTTCAACAAGCAACGGATCTATACTGTGAGTTTCGAGGAGCTCCGGTTACGATAGAGTTAGAGCCTTCGGATTTTGAAGATAATCCGGAAGAGCATGTCATTCCGATTCGGGGAGGAGACACCGGCAAACTCGACACTAGATTCGGAAGAAATTACAGAAGTCGACTTGAGAAGTGGAAGAGTTCTACCTCCGAGAATGGGTCCAAAGACAAAGGAAAGCGGTGGTTGTTCGAAGAACCAACCCGGCGAGAAGAAATACCCGTTCGAGAAGAAGCGAGACGCGGGGAGAACAAAGTGGACTACAACGTGCTAGCCCATCTTAGGAAACTACCGGCCAAGGCGAGCATCTACGATGCTCTCATCTTATCGAAAGGAGATGAGAGAAGCTGCGATCGAGGCCTTACTTGATCCGGAAATTTGCTTAGCTCGAATGGCGGAGATTCCTTAGATGAGGTTTGCTCGTTAAAGGAACGACGAGTGTTACCTTCACGGACAATGACCTACTACTTGGGACGGCGGATCACGGCCGAGCCGTTGTACATTTCGATTACGATTGGGAAGTTTACGCTCTCCGAGTATTGGTGGATCCGGGAGCATCGATCGATATAATGAGTCTTCGAACACTAGCATACTTAGAAATTGATGCTCGTGAGCTCGAGGCCGACAAAATGTTATTAAGAGGATTCGACCGAGAAGGAGAAAGAGCCCTCGGGTCGATAACGCTGCGATGAAGACCGGTGATTTAGCAAAGACAACCGCAAAATTTCATATAATCGATTCGAAACGTCGTTCGACGCTCTCTTGGGCCGACCATGGATACATGAAAACGGGATGGTACCATCATCTCTACACCGGTGCATCAAGTACTACGATGGAGGGGAACGAGTGCATCAAAGGTGACTTACAACCATTCTCACGTACATGAGATTGGAGTCCATGAAGATGCGGCTTATTATGCACCGCCAAAGAAAACAATCTTCTCCGAGAGATACCATAACAAATGAAGCAAAGAAAGTTCGAGACAACGAAGAACACTGAAGTTCTAGTCCAACGAGTCACTCACCACTCCCTTCGGCGAGATGGTGAAGGTTTCTCCACAACTCGCATCCGAGGTCGAGGCCGGGGACGAGGCCGTGGTAGAGACACTAGGACGATTGGACGGAAGAAACCGACCATCAATGTTGATTGGGAAGATAGTTACGAAGAGGAAAAAGAAATCAAGCAAGAAGCGGCAACAATAAGTCGAAAGAAGCCGCAATACGAAGATCTCCCTCGAAGATGAAAAGAACGAAGAATACAAATCAATGTACGAGAAGATTAACCACTACGTACATACTATGACCCTAACTCCGATCCATTCTAATAAGATCGAGGGTATGGAGGTCGAAGAGGTACGTAGTGACGGTGCGAAGCCGATCAAATTCTACCGTGGTGCTTCTTCCTCCAAAGCGAAAATAATGTACAATTCGAAGATGTCACTTCATCGAGAATTAATGGAATTACCTTTTGAGTGGTACTCTCCACTGTGTTGAAAATTTAATTCAACGTGGTTTCTTACCTCGACAATGGACAAAAGGCCAATCACAACATTTTGAAAAGTTATGGAATAACTCGGCCGTCCTCCCGATTCAAAGTATGGACTCGGATTCGGCACGGTAGGGTCGGTTGACGATGCGAATTTTGCTTGGTTGTCACTTGCAAGTCCGATGAAGCTGCATGGAAACTACGGACGAACTCGAAGATTTACAAATTGGAGACGCTCCACGGAATTCGAAGAAGAAATTAAATCCACGATAGATGAGTTAACGGAAGTTAACTTAGGTACTAACAAAGAGCCTAGACCTACCTTTGTTAGCTCCTTACTCGATAAAGAAGACTCAGAAGAAATAATCGAGTTATTAATGGAATTTAAAGGCTGTTTTGCTTGGAGCTACGATGAAATGCCAGGATTAGCCCCGGAGGTTGCGATCCATAAGCTAGGAGTGGATCCTACTTACATTCCGGTCGGACAAGGTCCCGAGAAGAATGCGTCCGGAAATCGAACAACAAGTCATAGCCGAAGTTAAAAAGCTAATAGACGCTAAATTTGTCCGTGAAGAACAATACCCGACACAGTTAGCCAATGTGGTGCCGGTCGAAAGAAGAATGGTCGGATCGGAATTTGTGTGGACTTCGAGAGATTTAAACAAGGCATGTCGAAAAGATGAATTCCCTCTACCAATTCCGAGGCGATGATCGATATTGCTTCGACACATGAAATATTCTCATTCATGGATGGATCTTCGGGATACAACCGGATAAAAATGGCTCCGAGAAGATGAAAAGCTTACGGCATTCGAACGCCGATCGGAGTATTTTGCTACACGGTGATGCCATTCGGATCGAAGAACGCGGGAGCGACTTACCAAAGAGCAATGACAAGAATTTTTGATGATCTCATCCACAATCAAGTCGAGTGCTACGTGGACGATGTCGTCATCAAAAGCAAAGTAAAGGAAAACCACCTGTATGATTTGAGAATTGTTTTCGAACGATTAAGACAATTTAACCTTAAGATGAATCCCTTAAAATGCGCCTTCGGCGTCACCTCCGGGAAATTCTTAGGATTCGTTGTCCGACATCGTGGAATTGAAATCGACCGGAGAAGATTAAAGCCATCTTAGAAATGCCGCCTCCCAAAACCTTAAAACAACTACGATCTTTTCAAGGGAAGGCTGGCATATCTTCGACGCTTTATCTCGAGCACTGTCGAGTAGGTGTCGGCCTTTCTCGGCACTAGTTAAAAAGGACGCCAAATTTATTTGGGAAGAGAAATGCCGAGAAGGCCTTCGAAGACATTAAACAATATTTAATGACACCTCCTGTCTTAGCGGCCCCGAGTCTCGGGTAGACCGGTGATACTTTACACCGCGGCTTTAGACGACTCTCTCGGAGCCACTGTTGGCAGGGTCGATGATGAGGGTAAAGAAAATGCTCTTTACTACTTAAGCCGTCGTTTGCTTCCGACGGAAGTAAGGTATCCCGCAATTGAAAAGCATTGTTTGGCCACGATCTTCGCCGCTCAAAAGCTCGGGCACTACATGCTTTCTCATAAGATCAACCTAATCTCGAAGTTTAATCCATTGCAATACTTGATGACTCGTCCGACACTTTCGGCGGACTTGCCGGATGGTCGATGATATTATTGCAATTCGATATAACTTTCGTGCCTCTGCGTGTCGTAAAGGGACAAGTCTTAGCGGACTTCCTCGCGGCACATCCTTTGCGGCCGAATCTCCTCTCGATGACGATTTGCCGGATGAACAAATGATGAACCTAGAAGACCTTGTCGATCGACGTTGGGAATTATATTTCGACGGAGCATCTTCGGCACACAAAGACGAAGAATCGCAAGTGATAGTGCCGGTAAGGCGGGAATCGGGCTAATCTTTATAACACGGGAGCGGGGGATGTTAAGATACTCCTACCACTTGACGGAACCGTGTACGAACAACGAAGCGAGAATACGAAGCCCTCATAACGGGATTGGAATTAGCTATTCGAATGGGAATAACGGACATCGACATCTACGGGGATTCGCGGTTAATCATTCAACGGATCGCCGGACAATACGGAATTTTTAAACGCAAGACTCGAACAATACTTCCAGTATGCCATACAGCTGTTGGAACAGATTCCAAATGTAACGATCTACAAAATTCCCAGAAAAGAAAATGCTCTAGCGGATGCTTTAGCCCGTCTCGCAAAAGAATTTGCTGTTTGCAAGATGAATCGGTGGAAGTGTCGGTTCACGGACGTCGAGTCCTATCACGGCTTGACATAGACATGATACACAAATCGGAAGAAGGAAAAGAATCGGTTGCGGCGGTGACGAGAAAACACGAGAAGATTGGCGACGGCCATTGATGAGACTACACCGCAAACGGGAAAGCTACCGGACGATAGGTCGGCTGGCCCATCGGATCGAAAAGAACTACGTCTACGCATTAATAAACAACACATTGTACGGAAGGTCTTTTGATCGAATGTGGCTAAGGTGCTTAAGCGGGTCCGAGGCCCGTGAAATCGTTAAAGAGGTGCATTCGGGACTCTGTGGCGCTCACCGGTCGGGTCAAAAATGAAGATGAAAATTAAAAGACTAGGGTACTACGGCCCTCGATGATGACCGGCTGCATGAAAATCGCCAAGAGGCTGTCATCGATGCCGAGTGCACGGAGTGGTTCTACACCAACCTCCAAATGTGCTACACCCGACAATTGCGTCGTGGCCGTTTGAATGTTGGGGCACGGATATAGTGGGTCCGATAGAACCACCATCTTCGAAAGGACATCGTTTCATTCTTGCGGCTACGGATTACTTTTCCAAGTGGGCGAAGCGGTTCCACTTAGAGAAGTGAAAGCACACCACGTGCTTGCGGTTTTCGAGAACCAAGTTGTCTACCGTTTCGGAGTGCCGCGCGGGATCATCTCGGATAATGGGTCGGCATTCGGAAGCACACAAATCAACAATTTTGTCGGGGAGACACGGAATCGGCTGGCGATACTCGACAATTTACTACCCGAGAGCAAACGGTCTCGGCGAGGCTTTTAATAAAACTCTCGTTCAAATCTTAAAGAAAACCACTGGACGATAATAAGAGAAATTGGCACGAGAAATTGTTAGAAGCCTTATGGGCCTCTCGGACAACCTTCGAACTCCTACTCGAAGCTACACCTTACGCTGCGGTGTATGGGTCCGAGGCGGTGTTACCTTTAGAGGTTCAACTTCCTTCACTCGGAATTGCGATTGCAAACAAGATCACGACGAAGAAAACGCCGGACTACGACTCGAAGAATTAGAAAGCTTGGAAGGGAAAAGACTTGCGGCGCAACGAATTTAGAACTATACCGAAGCTAAAATGGTTCAAGCCCATGACAAGGCGGGTCCGCCCAAGAACCTTGAAAGTTGGTGATTTAGTTCTCGTTCTCAAGAGACCTATTCTTGCACACCGCAAGATAGGAGGAAAATTTGAACCCACTTGGGAAGGACCGTTTGTGGTTGAAGCGGTATACTCGGGAGGTTCCTACCGGCTAGTGAATTGCCGGGGAGAACGACATATGCTTCCGATCAACGGACGATACTTGAAAAAGTATTACGCTACCTGATGTTTCGAAGGAATGAATTCTTCATCCCTAAGAAACACGGGCGGAGTAATTACTTATGATTGGGTCCGAACCCAAAAAAAAAAAAAAAAAAAAAATCTGAAAAATGACAAATACCAAATTCACATGAACATTAAATAAACAATAAAGTAAAATTTGGATCATTAAAAGATAAACGAAATCAACATAAGTGTTAAATCAAATCTCAAATTCCATCCTTCCAAACTTCAAAATCAAATTCCATCCTTACAAATTTCAAATCAAATCCTCAATCAAATTCCAAATCCAATCTCGATCAAGTTTCGAACTTGATCTTCCAAATTTCAAATCAAATCTTAAATCGAATTTCAATCGAGTTCAAACTCATCCTTCCAAATTTCCAAATTTCCGAATTCAATCTTTCCAGGCTTCGAGTCTCGATCAAATTTAAATTCAATTTCTTCCGGATCTCGAATCAAATATTAATCACATCAAATTCGAACCTTTTGGGTCGAGGATTTTACATCCAAGATTGCCTTTGCTTTAGGATTCTTTTCCTATTGCACTGAAGTACATCAAATCAAACTCTTTTGGGTCGAGGATTTTACATCCAAGACTGCACTTCTTTAGGATTCTTTTCCTATTGCCTTTGAAATACATCAAATTCAAACCTTTTGGGTCGAGGATTTTACATCCAGACTACCTTGCTTTAGGATTCTTTTCTATTGCCTTGAAATACATCAAATTCAAATCTTTTGGGTCTAGGATTTTACATCGAAGTGCCTTTGCTTTAGGATTCTTTTCTATTGCCTTGAAGTACATCAAATTCAAACTCTTTTGGGTCGAGGATTTTACATCCAAGACTGCCTTTGCTAGGATTCTTTTCTATTGCCTTGAAGTACATCAAATCAAACTCTTTTGGGTCGAGGATTTTACATCCAGTGCCTTGCTTTAGGATTCTTTTCTGTTGCATCTGAAATACATCAAATTCAAACCTTTTGGGTCGAGGATTTTACATCCGAGATTGCCTTTGCTAGGATTCTTTTCCTATTGCCTTGAAGTACATCAAATTCAAACCTTTTGGGTCGAGGATTTTACATCCAAGTACTTGCTTGCTAGGATTCTTTTCCTATTGCCTTGAAATACATCAAATTCAAACCTTTTGGGTAGAGGATTTTACATCCAAGTACCTTTGCTTTAGGATTCTTTTCTATTGCCTTTGAAATACATCAAATTCAAACCTTTTGGGTCGAGGATTTTACATCCAAGATTGCCTTGCTTTAGGATTCTTTTCTATTGCACTTTGAAATACATCAAATTCAAACCTTTTGGGTCGAGGATTTTACATCAAGACTACCTTGCTTTAGGATTCTTTTCTGTTGCCTTTGAAATACATCAAATTCAAATCTTTTGGGTCGAGGATTTTACATCAAAGTACCATTGCTTTAGGATTCTTTTCTATTGCCTTTGAAGTACATCAAATCAAACTCTTTTGGGTCGAGGATTTTACATCCAAGTACCTTTGCTTTAGGATTCTTTTCTTATTGCACTTGAAGTACATCAATTTCAAACTTTTGGGTCAAGGATTTTACATCCAAGTACTGCTTCTTGTAGGATTCTTTCCCTATTGCCTTTGAAATACATCAAATCAAATTCTCGGGGTTAAGGATTTTACATCCGAGACTGCATTGCTTTAGGATTCTTTTCCTATTGCACTGAAATACATCAAAATCGAACTCTTGAGGTTAAGGATTTTACATCCAACACCGCATTACTCTGAGACATCTTCTCATTGCAACGTTTCAATCTAATCAATTCAATTTTCTTTCGAGGTTAAAGATGTTACATCTAAAACCTCAAAATTCCAATTTTCATTTCAAATCAAATCCTTCGAATTAATTTTGACAAACTTCGATCTAAATTGAAACTCCGAACTAAAATTTAAACTCACACATCAAAACATAAATTGAAACAAAATAAAATCTAAATCGAAATTCCCCGAGATCATGTGATTTGGGATTCACCTCCTTTTCCTTTCCCGGCGAGAGTTCAAGAATCTCCGGTTCCGGAGATATACTTGACACTCCCCAGCGAAACTCTTCTACTTCGTCCTAAGTTCGTCACTTGGACATCCGTGTTGGTTTTGTTGATCGCTTCGGTCAACACCAATACGCGCGGTGTGCTCCGTCGGCTCACCACACCTATTGGGGGTCCATTTGTTGACCTCATTTTTGATGAGGTCTTCCCTTCTTCTTTTTAGTGCTTAGGATCTAGCCTTAGGCTTTTTCTTTTGACTATCTTAGAGGACTAGAATTGGGACCCGCCTTTTAGAAATTCAAACCACTTCTAAACTCCACTGCAAACTCCACAAATTTGACTATAGACCCCTAATCACCTAGAGGGTTGAAATCGAATGTGGAAGTTTAAAGGATGAGTTCCTATAGGACTCTTTGGCCTTAGGACTACCACAGGTGGCACTGGTGCGAGTGAGGGCTGACTTACATTACACTTACACACTACATTTCCACACACTTCCTAAAACCACACCCATACCCAACTTAACCTCCTGACTCATGTGGGTGATTCACATGGATGGTCCTTAACCCACTAAGCCCTTGGCTAAGAGGGTTAGGAACAACATAATGAATGCCTCAAATGAGTCCTTTCATGGCTCATATGGGCTTGAAATGGTTTCATGGCTCAACCAAAATGATTTCTTTCCACCTAAATTCACCCAATCTCCAATTTCCCAAATTTTCAATTTTTGACCCCCGAGACCCTACACCTACTAAACCTACCCAAAACCCTTGAAACCCAAATTTTTGCAAAATTTCCAAATTACCCAAAATTTTCAAAAATCAATCCCAAACATCTCCAAATCACTCAAATTGATCATCCATACCCAAAAATACCAAAGATTCCAAAAATACCCCCCAATACCCTCCAAATACCCAAAATACCCTTCTTGGCCTAAAAATCCAAAAATTCAGAAAATTCCCAAAAAATTCCAGAAAATCCTAAATATTCCCAATTTCATTTTGTCCAACTACACCATGGGCCAATTTTGTCAATTTACCCTACTTTTGTCAAAACCCCCAATTTGACCCATTTTAACCCTAAGTGAACCCGATGTCAAACCAAACCTACCCAATTGACCCCAATTTTGGTCCAATTCAATTCTAAACTTCAATTCAACATTCCCAATACCAATTTAGACCAAATCCAAGTCCAATTTGATTGACATTTGGATCCAATCTCACTTTTGGCCTTAAAGCCCAAATTTGGACCCATGACCCAAACTTAACCCAAACTCACCCAATTCAACTCCAATTAACCTCAAATCTTTTCTAAATCTTCCTTAACATTCCCACAAACAAAAACCTAACATGATTTGCCCAAAATTTAGACCCAAACCCCACTCGAAACTCAATCCGAGGTCAAAAGGTCCATTTTTGACCTAAACCCAAACCTAACCCAAATTCAACCCAATTCAAATCCAAATCACCCCCAATTTGTTTCAAATCACTCATGACACATCCATGAGCTAAACCCAACAATTATTTGGCCCAACCTCTTTACAAAATTCCCATCCATAAATTCATTTTCAAAACTTAAAAGGCCCATTCCTTAAACCATTTTAAAAGCCCACTTCCACCAAATCCAAAACCCCAAAAATTCTTCCAAAGCCCATATGACATTTCCCCTCATCATATTTTCAATTAAAATCATCCCTAAGTCCTAAACCAATCATCAAATAATTCTAAATGAAGCTTCATCCAAATTTCCACCAAATTATCCAAAATCCTTAAAATCCTTTTTTATGAAATTGACCAAACCTTTTCCCAAGCCAAATGGAGCCATGGAGCCATGCACAAGCCATATGCAAGCCATGAGAGCCTCTTTACATGTCACCATGCCATTTTGGGCAAAAGGAGGAGGCTCTTTCCTTAATTCCTAAAGGTGATTAACCACTTCCATGATTCCACTAAACCATGCTTAAGCCTAATTGTGCTTGGATGGTGACTTGACCCTACTGATTATGCTGAGCCAAATCACTTTTCCCTCGGCCAAAACCAGGCCTTGGGTGGTGCACCTAGCCCAAATGGGTGGGTTGACCCATTTAGGTTCAAATTTAGCCATGCCCCCATTCCACTTTGAATCAAAGCCTTTACACATGGCATTTGCCAATTGACTACACTAAACCCCGGCCCCGACCCACCGACCAAGATGGTGACCAATGCACGGCCGGCCGGCAACCGGACCGCCGGGAAAACACCATGGCCGAGAGCTCGCATGTGAGCCAACATTGAAATTCTCACTTGCTTGAGCTGCCCCATCCCCGAGTGGCTACCATGGCTGATCTTCTCCTCACCGGAGCGAGCTGATCCCGAGCCCTAACTCCCCCGAGAGGCCTTCCACCCTCTCCTATTTAAACTCCACCCCTCTCGGCCATGAAGGGAGCTAAGCATAAACCTTGCCAAAACTCTGCCAAAATTGTTCCAGACCCTTCTCCACCTTTAGAGCACTTGATCCCCAGTGAAATCCCTCTGCCATTTCTCCTCTGTAAGCTCAATTTCAGAGTTGAAATTCCACTCAAAACCGGGACACTTCTCCACGGTGAGCCAATCCCCAAATTGATTGGCTCTACACCTTCACCGGACCAAGGGAAGGCGTCCACCATCAAAAGCCCCATCTCCGGACCACCCGGTTGCTCCGGCCTCCAAGCTTTGTGATCGGGCTTGGTCGAAATCATATCCGGACAATTCACCGGACCGGGAGACTTCATGCGGAGCTTGCTAGGACCCAATCGAAGGTGCAACAACTCTCGGATTGAAGCCACACTTCTACGAGCCAAGGTATGAGCTAACTCTTCATCCCGAGATTCGAAGATTCTCTATTTCAAATGCCTTAGTTTCGATGCATGTTAACCGTATAGATGTGTTCGTCTCTTCAAGACGAATCCATAGAGTATAAGAACGTAAAAATCCATTGAGAATCGAGTGAGATCTTAGGGATTTAGTGTGGACGGCTCTCGGGTGAGAACACTTGGGGACGATGAACGGATGCGCGTCCATTCGATACACGCGCGGACGAACGGTTCGGATGGCGTCGGACCGGGAAACGGTGCGAGAACCGCCGGGCCCGGGCTGCCGACTCAAGTGGCGGCGTCGAATGGGAGCGCGCCGCGTGGCCTTTCGGAGCTGCCGAGGATGCGGCTGGCGCCGCGTGGATAAATAGAAAATTAGGGTATTTTCTTATTTATTTAATTCCCTAAACTTCAAAAATTCATATCTCCGTGTAGGAAAATCATAAAAATAAAATAAAAATACCCTCTTGCTCGGTGAACAGAGGAGAATAATGTGGAAAAGAAATCATTTAATTTCATCAAGTATTTTATTTTTTATAATTTATTTACTCTCTGCATTGTTTTAATTCTCCATGCATGCATACAATTCACCATGGCATGAGACTATAGGGCTTTTGAAGCCTGCTGAATTTGGGAACATTCCCTGAATTTTCCAAAGTCGAGGCCATCCCTATGAAGAGTTCTCGATTTTTCAAGTTCAGAGTCACTGTTTTGAGTATTTTAATTCCAGTAAATAGCATGTTGTGAAATAAATTCTAGGAAAATTTGGTGATGTTCCTTATGACCAGAGAACCCTAGGAAAAATAGATTTTGGCTTAGTTCATTCAAAACAACCCTAATTGACTTAAACACCCAAAATAGGTCTTTAATTAATTAGAGTTAACCAGGTATCAAATTGAGTTGAAATCAATTCTCCACTGACCTTTAGGATCAGAGGAATCCACCATAAAAATTTGAGGTCGATTGGACTTGGTTAGCCCCACTAATTGGGTTGATTAAGTCACTTAGCCATTTTAAACTTTAAAAATTCATAACTTTTAAAATACTTTTCAAAAATTCACCAAATTGGTTTTGGAGCCTCTCTGATATCAGGGGAACCTAAGAAAATTAAAATTTCAATTTTCTAAAAAAGTTGATTTTTAATAATATTTTAATACTTTTAATAATTAAAAAATAAAAAAATAATAAAAATCACAAAAATAATAAAATTCACCAAAATGTCACATTTTGAATTTTAATCACTTAGGAGCAAATCCCACATTTTTCCTAGGTCTATTTAGTAAGATATTGAATTTTAAAGCTTTAAGGTAATTTTAAAATTAAAAAAATGTATTTTCTAGCATTTTCACTAAAATAATTATAATAAATCATAGAAAAATCAGAAAATTGCAAAATTTGATTCTCTGGTTTCCTTGATATCAGAGAGATTTTTTAAAAATATAAAACCCATTTTTCAACATTTATTTTATTTTTAAATTAATTAACACTCCAAAACTTAAAATAATTATAATAAAAATAATATAATTCAAAAAATCACCAAAATTGGTCCAAGTGCTTCTCTGGTCATTAGGAATGTCCCCTAATTTTCTTAAGGACAGAAACTTTCCTTTGGTCATGTTATCAAATTTTCCTTGAAAATCTCTATTTTCCACAAAAATAATTATATAAATAAATTAAATACAGAAAAATCACATTTTCTCCTCTCATGTCTTTATTGACATATGAGTGAAGTCACATAAAAATTTCAAATTCATTTGAGTTCAATTTAGTAAGTTATGAAATTATTAAGCTTAAAGGGTAAAATGGTAATTAATTTTTTTTTAACCCTTAATTAAAACTTTAGGTTTAATAAAAATTAACAAGTAAAATATTTGATCTTAATCTGATTTGGATGACTGAAATTTAAATAATTAAAGGGTAGAAACTCATTAAACAATTTTTTAAAATGATTAAACTTTAATTAAATAATGGATTAAATTTGGAAGAATAATAAAATTGGAATTATTAAAATAGGGATATTTTTAGGAAGAGATTTATTCTTTAATTTAAAAATCCCTAAACTAATTATATCATTAATACTCAATTTTTAATTAAAATGATAACTCAAATTTAAAATATTAAAAGACTTAATTAAATTATTAAACTCTTTTGAAATTTCAATTAAAATTAAAAATAAAGTAAATTAAAGATAAATTAAATTAAAATTAAATTAAATTTAATAATTAAATTAAATTAAATTAAAACAAATTAAATTAAATTAAACTAAATTAAAATTAAATTAAATTAAATTAAATTTAATAATTAAATTAAATTAAATTAAACAATTAAATTAAATTAAATTAAATAATTAAATTAAATTAAATTAAATAATTAAATTAAATTAAACAATTAAATTAAATTAAATAAAATAAAATAATTAAATTAAATTAAATCAAATCAAATTAATTAAACACCAAATCAAATTAAATTGAACTATGTTAAACTAAATTAAAACTCAATTAAATTAAGTTGAATTAAATATAACATCACCTAAGACATAAAGAATTCAAAATAAATGTAAAGCAACTTGAACACTATTCCAAATTTAAACCCTTTAACTTAAATCAAATCATTTGAATACTAATTTACCCTTGAAAGCTTTGATTATTATAACTCCTAAATGGAACATCAAATGAAGTGTTACCTCACTCATAGGATATTCAAATGTCCTAGTTCATCGAGCAAGTTAACAAGACTTGAAAACCTCGGACGATCGATTCATTTATATAATTAAATTCATTTGGACTTAAAACAATCCCGAAAATATTGAAAAGATGTTTAAGATTCTTCTTAAGCACTTCCTCAATATGATAGGATATTTATAAGAACAATTGGACTTAATTGTCCTTTGATGAAGAAAATCGTCCTCAAACAAAAACACAAAGAACCTAGACGTCATAGGAAATGACTAGCTATAGGATTAGGAATTTGGTAGAAAACCATAACCTTTCCCTTAGCTTTACCTAGGAACTTGCTTAAATATTCTAATTGTGTTTTAAGTGCAGCTTGGGATGACGGGAAGACCCTCCAGGTACGCTTTTATTTTTTATTGCAATTTGCTCTCTTGCAACTTACTTTCCTGCAATTTACTTTCTTGCAAATGTACTTTATTTTTCTTGCATGATAAAACAACAGTTGCATGAAAACCCACACCTTTAGGATAGTCCCTAAAACTGAAACCAAATTAAGTTAAAAGTCATTGCAAGATAAAATTCACCGCCACAACATTTCAAAATATAAAACAACTCAAAATTTAATCACAAACAGAATACAAAACTACAATTACAACTAAATTAAAACGTCCTCGTTGGATGATCGGGAATACCTCGGATGATGTAACCTACGTGTTGCTAACGGGATTTCCCATGGTCTAAATGAAAGTGTGGAACTCATTCGGTTGAGTTTAGCAAATTCATCCGGACTAAGTGAATCCGATAAAAATAATGATGCCGGAAGGATGGAACCGTGGGATCTTAACCGGTGTCGTTATAATCAACTTTAAGATTTGTTTTAATTAAAACGTAAAAAACACTTGGAAATTAAGATTTTCTCTAAACCAAAACACTTTTCTCATCTCCTGATTTATGGTTTCTAAAACTAAACCTCTGCAACAACAAGGAGCTTGGAGCATGGTGGGCAGCACGGCCATCGTCGTCAGCAAAACTTGAACCTATTTCAGCAAAACTTTCCTAGAATTAAATAACCAAGCCATAGGACTTCGAGGTAGTTTTCCTAGTGCAACATAAATCCTCAACCTTTTCGTTAGGCACTTGCATAATCATTTTATGCAAATTAAGCCCTAACCTGGTCTTAGGATTCCGAGGTAGTCGTCCGATACGACAATAAACCCTCACATCTTCTAGGCTATTTGTTTGATTTTATCATATAAATATAAGCCCCAATTAATTAAAATTGGCAAGATCAAAACATTTAAATAAGTATTAGGACTTTCCTAAACTCAAGCCAAACGATAGGATAGTCGGGAAATTACCGAAGTTCACTTCGAATCAGTGATTTCTCCTACCTTTCTTCCTTTGGATTCACAAAACAAAATGTTCCAAAATTTGATCCATTCCCTATTGAAATTCCAAAATTCAATCTTTGAAAACCTTAAACTTTGAAATTCTTGAAAGCGAGTTATTGATTATTATCGAGAGTTTTCTTAGGTGATTCCCGTCACTTAAGATGTAATTAACTATAGGGGCTTGCCCTTATAGGGAATTTTAAAGAACCCGAGTAATATAAACCCTGTTTGATACTTTCATATTAAGCGGGGAATTTGTCGGCTTATAAAATTGGTTCGCGGACCAAACGGATGTCACAAAACTTCTTGTTTATTTGATCGAGCCCCACCATCAAGCGGTGTGTCTATCCTTAGGGATAGATACACGGTTTGTGGTGCGGTGCTCGTTTATATAAACTATTTGGGATGTGAGATCGGTTTAATCTCATATCTTAAAACTTTCAAATTTAAAAATTATTTTCAAAGACAAATACTACTTTCTAAATTATATATATATTTAAATCAAATTTAAAATTCAAATTCGCCGACAACTTCTGTTAGGCGACCCCCCTTTTAAAATACAATACAACCTAAAATATGCCGACAGTCCCAAAAATAAGTCTTAGCTTCAGATAAAAAATTTCTTCTTCTATTGGTATGTCAAACCATAGGGTATAATATCACTAACAATAAAGTTCACAATGTCAGCATACCATGGAATATGCCACTCAATGATAGTGAACAATTTTTCATCAAGAAAATGTTTAGTAATTTTTTCTTTAGAACAGAGAGATTTTTCATTTTCAAACTTGGACAAATGATCAACAACTTGATTATCATCACCTTTCCAATCTACTATCTTAAAGTCAAATTCTTGTAAAAGAAGAATCCATCTTAACAATCTTGGTTTTGCATCCTTCTTTTCATTAAATATTTAATAGCAGAATGGTCAGTATGCACTACATATTTTGTTCCAATTAAATAAGATCTAAATTTATCAAAAGCATATATTATAGCTAATAACTCTTTCTCAGTTGTGGTATAATTAATTTGAGCTTCATTAAGAGTTCTACTAGCATAGTAGATCACTTTTAAAATCTTACCATGTTTTTGTCCTAAAACAACTCTAAAAACATAATCAATTACATTACACATTAAGTCAAAAGGTTTTTTCCAATCTAGTGAAAAATTAACTAGTGTAGTGATTAATTTCTCTTTTAGTAGCTCAAAAGCTTTTAGACATTCATTATCAAAATTAAAATTTGAATCTTTTTCAAATAAATGACATAGAGGCTTAGCTATTTTTGAAAAATTTTTAATATAACGCCTGTAGAATCTAGCATATCCTAAAAAACTCCTTATCGTCCTTACATTTGTTGGGCAAGGTAAATTAGCAATCACTTGA
>JAKZJZ010000201.1:0-66306 GCA_022702705.1 Papilionanthe hookeriana x Papilionanthe teres
GCTAGACTAGGGGCTGCTTATCCTAGGATAGTTGTTTCGATTCTGGGAGAAATCCCTCGAACTCTCGATTTTGTATGATTATCTCGCTCACTTCGGTGGGATCATATAATGATAAGGGTGATGGCGTTGGCTACGTTTGATCGTTTCTAACGATTACGTAACTAGCGACAATCCGGCGTCGATTTCGATACCAACAACAATTCTCAAATCATACATGATCTCGACGATCAAAATGACGAAGAAGACATCCATCAAGGAGGCTACGAGAGTTCAACAAGCAACGGATCTATCTCGCGAGTTTCGAGGAGCTCCGCATACGATAGAGTTAGAGCCTTCGTATTTGGAAGATAATCCGAAGAGCTACCATTCCGATTCAGAGGAGACACCGACAAACTCAATACTAGATTCGAAGAAATTACGTAAGTCAACCTAAGAAGTGGAAAAGTTCTACCTCCAAGAATGGGTCCAAAAGACAAAGGAAAGGTGTGGTCGTTCAAGAAGAACCAACCCCTGCAGAAGACATACCCATTCGAGAAGAAGCCGAGACACAGGAGAACAAAGTGGACTACAACGTGCTAGCCCATCTTAGGAAACTACCGGCCAAACTGAGCATTTACGATGCTCTCATCTTATCAAAGGAGATGAGAGAAGCTCTGATCAAGGCCTTACTTGATCCGGAAATTTGCTTAGCTCAAATGGCCGGGAGATTCCTTGGATGAGGTTTGCTCGTTAAAGGAACAACCGAGGTGTCACCTTCACGTACAATGACCTACTACTCGGGACAGCAGATCACAACCGACCGTTGTACATTTCAGCTACAATCGGGAAGTTTACGCTCTCCGCAGTATTGGTGATCCAGGAGCATCAATCAATATAATGAGTCTTCGAACACTAAGCATACTTGGAAATCGATGCTCGCGAGCTCGAGGCCGACAAAATGTTATTAAGAGGATTCAACCGTAAAGGAGAAAGAGCCCTCGGTCAATAACGCTACCGATGAAGACCGGTGATTTAGCAAAGACAACCGCAAAATTTCATATAATCGATTCGAAACGTCGTTCAACGCTCTACCGTGCCGACCATGGATACATGAAAACAAGATGGTACCATCATCTCTGCATCGTTGCATCAAATATTACGATGTGAGGAGAACAAAGGCATCAAAGGAGACTTACAACCATTCTCCGTACATGAAATTGGAATCCATGAAGATGCAGCTTATTATGCACCGCCAAAGAAAACAATCTTCTCAAGAGATACCATAACAAATGAAGCAAAGAAAGTTCGTGACAACGAAGAACCTGAAGTTCTAGTCCAACAGCCACTCACCACTCCCTTCCGGCGAGATGGTGAAGGTTTCTCCACAACTCGCATCCGAGGTCGAGGCCGGGACGAGGCCGTGGTAGAGACACTAGTGACAATCGACGTAAGAAACCAGCCATCAATGTTGATCGGGAAGATAGTTCCGAAGAGGAAAAAGAAATCAAGCAAGAAGCAAGCAACAATAAGTCGAAAGAAGCCGCAATACAAGATCTCCCTCGAAGATGAAAAGAACGAAGAATACAAATCAATGTACGAGAAGATTAACCACTACGTACATACTATGACCCTAACTCCGATCCATCCTAATAAGATCGAGGGTATGGAGGTCAAAGAGGTACGTAGTGACGGTGCAAAGCCGATCAAATTCTACCGTGGTGCTTCTTCCTCCAAAACTCGAAAATAATGTACAATTCGAAGATGTCACTTCATCGAATTAATGGAATTACCTTTCGAGCGGTACTCTCCCCGTGTTCAAAATTTAATTCAACGTGGTTTCTTACCTCGACAATGGACAAGAGGCCAATCACAACATTTCGAAAAGTTATGGAATAACTCCGGTCGTCCTCCCAATTCAAAGTATGGACTCGGATTCGAGACACAGTAGGGTCACTGACGATACCGAATTTTGCTTGGTTGTCACTTGCAAATCCAATGAAAACCGCATGGAAACTACGTACGAACTCGAAGATTTACAAATCGGAGACGCTCCACCGAATTCGAAGAGGAAATTAAATCCACAATGTATGAGTTAACGGAAGTTAACTTGGGTACTAGCGAAGAGCTCAGACCTACCTTTGTTAGCTCCTTACTCAATAAAGAAGACTCCGAAGAAATAATCAAGTTATTAATGGAATTTAAAGACCGTTTTGCTTGGAGCTACGATGAAATGCCAGTGATTAGCCCCGTAGGTCAGCAGTCCATAAGCTAGGAGTGGATCCTACTTCGTCCCAGTCGACAAGGTCCCGTAAGAATGCGTCTAGAAATCGAACAACAAGTCATAGCCGAAGTTAAAAAGCTAATAGACGCTAAATTTGTCCGTGAAGAACAATACCCGACTCGGCTAGCCAACGTGGTGCCGACGTAAAGAAGAATGGTCGAATCGAATTTGTGTGGACTTCGTAGATTTAAACAAGGCATGTCCAAAAGATGAATTCCCTCTACCGATTCCGAACCGATGATCGATATCGCTTCGACACATGAAATATTCTCATTCATGGATGGATCTTCGTGATACAACCAGATAAAAATGGCTCCGTAAGATGAAAAGCTTACAAGCATTCGTAACGCCGATCGGAGTATTTTGCTACACCGGTGATGCCATTCGGATCGAAGAACGCAGAGCAACCTACCAAAGAGCAATGACAAGAATTTTTGATGATCTCATCCACAATCAAGTCGAGTGCTACGTGGACGATGTCGTCATCAAAAGCAAAGTAAAGGAAAACCAACTCGTATGATTCGAGAATTGTTTTCGAACGATTAAGACAATTTAACCTTAAGATGAATCCCTTAAAATGCGCCTTCGGCGTCACCTCCGGAAATTCTTAGGATTCGTTGTCCGACATCGTGGAATCGAAATCGACCCGGAGAAGATTAAAGCTATCTTAGAAATGCCGCCTCCCAAAACCTTAAAACAACTACGATCTTTTCAAGGGAAGTCGGCATATCTTCGACGCTTTATCTCAAACCCGTCGTGTGTGTCACCTTTCTCGGCACTAGCTAAAAAGGACGCCAAATTTATTTCGGGAAGAGAAATGCCGTAAGGCCTTCGAAGACATTAAACAATATTTAATGACACCTCCCGTCTTAGCACTCCTGGCCTCGTGTAGACCGCCGATACTTTACACCGCGGCTCTAGACGACTTCCTGAGCCCCGTTAGCCTGTGTCAATGATGAGGGTAAAGAAAATGCTCTTTACTACTTAAGCCGTCGTTTACTTCCGACGGAGGTAAGGTATCCCGCAATCGAAAAGCATTGTTTGGCCCTCGATCTTCGCCGCTCAAAAGCTCGTGCACTACATGCTTTCTCATAAGGTCAACTCGATTTCGAAGTTTAATCCATTGCAATACTTCGATGACTCGTCCAACACTTTCCCGTGCAGACTTGCCGCATGGTCAATGATATTATCGCAATTCGATATAACTTTCGTGCCTCGCGTGCCGTAAAGGGACAAGTCTTAGCGTACTTCTCGCAAAGACACCCTTTGCCGGCCGAATCTCCTCTCAACGACGATCCGCCGTATGAACAAATAATGAGCCTAGAAGACCCCGATGATCGACGTTGGGAATTGTATTTCGACGGAGCATCTTCAAGACACAAAGACGAAGAATCGCAAGTGATAGTGCCCGGTAAGGCAGGAATCGGCTAATCTTTATAACACCGGAGCGGGGGATGTTAAGATACTCCTACCACTCGACGTAACCGTGTACAAACAACGAAGCAGAATACGAAGCCCTCATAACGGGATTGGAATTAACCATTCAAATGGGGATAACAGTACATCAACATCTACGGGATTCACAAGCTTAATCATTCAACAGTATCGCCGGACAATACAGTAATTTTTAAACCAAGACTCGAACAATACTTCCAAAGATGCCATACAAATTGTTGGAATAGCATTCCAAATGTGACAATCTACAAAATTCCTAGAAAAGAGAATGCTTTAGACAGATGCTTTAGCCCGTCTCGCAAAAGAATTTGCCTCGTTTGCAAGATGAATCGCTGGAAGTGTCAGCTCACGGACGTCGTGTCCTATCACAGCTCGACATAGACATGATACACAAATCGAAAAAGAAAAAGAATCAGCTAGAAGAAGTGACGTAAAAACACGAAGATCGAGCGACAACCATCGATGGACTACTCCGCAAACAGAAAGCTACCGAGACGATAGGTCGCTGACCATCGTATCAAGAAAAGAACTCGTCCTACGCATTAATAAACAACACATTATACGAAGGTCTTTTCGATCAAATGTGGCTAAGGTGCCTAAGCGGGTCCGAGGCCCGCGAAATTGTTAAAGAGGTGCATTCAGACTCGCGTGGCGCTCACCCGCCGGGTCCAAAGATGAAAATGAAAATTAAAAGACTAGGGTACTACCGGCCCTCGATGATGACCGACCGCATGAAAATCGCCAAGAGCCGTCACCAATGCCAAGTGCACGGAGTGGTTCTACATCAACCTCCAAATGTGCTACACCCGACAACCGCGTCGCGGCCATTCGAATGTTCAGGCACGTATATAGTGGGTCCGATAGAACCACCATCTTCAAAAGGACATCGTTTCATTCTTGCACTACAGATTACTTTTCCAAGCGGGCAAGTAGCCCACTTCAGAGAAGTGAAAGCACACCACGTGCTACGCTTTTCAAGAACCAAGTTGTCTACCGTTTCTGGAGTGCCGCGCAGATCATCTCGTATAATGGGTCGCATTCGAAGCACACAAATCAACAATTTTGTCGTGAGACACGGAATCGACCGGCGATACTCAACAATTTACTACCCAAGAGCAAACGGCCTCGCCGAGGCTTTTAATAAAACTCTCGTTCAAATCTTAAAGAAAACCCTGGACGATAATAAGAGAAATTGGCACGAGAAATTGTTAGAAGCCTCATAGCCTACCGACAACCTTCGTAACTCCTACTCAAGCTACACCTTACGCTCCGGTGTATGGGTCCGAGGCAAGAGTTACCTTTAGAGGTTCAGCCTTCCTTCACTCGAATTGCAATTGCAAACAAGATCACGACGAAGAAAACGCCGACTACGACTCGAAGAATTAGAAAGCTTCGAAGGGAAAAGACTTGCAGCACGCAACGAACTTAGAACTATACCAAGCTAAGATGGTTCAAGCCCATGACAAACCGGTCCGCCCAAGAACCTTCAAAGTCGGTGACTTAGTTCTCGTTCTCAAGAGACCTATTCGCACACCGCAAGATAGGAGGAAAATTTGAACCCACTTGGGAAGGACCGTTCGTGGTCGAAGCAGTATACTCGGGAGGTTCCTACCAGCCTAGTGAATTGCCGTGGAGAACGACATATGCTTCCAATCAACGGACGATACTTGAAAAAATATTATGCTACCTCGATGTTTCGAAGGAATGAATTCTTCATCCCTAAGAAACACGGTGAAGTAATTACTTGTGATTGGGTCCGAACCCAAAATAATAAAATGTGCTAAGATAAATAAAATCATGATAATTAAGTTTTCCTTGTTTCCTTTTTCAAATCAAGATCTCTTTCCGGATCTTATCCTACTTCATTCCCGTTAAATTTCAAAATATAAGAATAATGAAAAAATGTATCTTTAATAAACATTTTCTTAATGTTCTTGTTCTTAGTATAGCCCCCGATCCTTTTCCTTGTCTTTTCGCAGGAAATGTCGAACGGGCGGTTGGTCTTGAACTTTAAGAATGGCGTAAGCCTCGCACTCGATGAAAAGAGGGTGGAAAGATGGAGCGATAATCGAGATCGACTCGCATTTCGCACCGGCAAGCCTACAAGACGAGGAAAGTGACCGGGTCCCGCTAACCGAGAAGAACTACCCGGCAGACAAGTGATGAAAGTGGGTGGCCCAAGCCACCAATCCAACAACAAGAAAAGAAAAGCAAACACCGAAGAAGACAAGAAAATGAAGTCCGTAGTCACTACAACGTGAGGGCAGGCTTGTCACGCCGCGCCCGCAGAGATTCAAGAAGTTCGGAGGGCTACTCTCACGGCCACGCAACGAAGAAATAAGAATCGCCGCATCCGTAAAATGTTAACAAAACTAGCTCGCGACCACCGCGATGAGACAAACTGCTAATGCCGCACATACATTTCAAGGACACCGGTTCACCAGAACTCGAAAAAAGGAGGCCAGCCTCCTAGAATAACCGTAGAAGAACTGTGGAAATCTCCGTAAGATCGAAGAAAGAAGGCTACCACGCCACCGGATAGAACCACCAGCAGTTGCATGACCTTGTTGCAGAGCAACCCCGGGGATGTCCCGACTGTGCATCATCCCCGAGGAGCCGAGGTATGCAGGGAACGTGAAGGGATTGAACCATATATCCCACAATACGTCACAAGGCCTCGCCATCCGCATCATTCCGGAATACGAGCCGGAGAGGATGCGGAATGTTGAAAAGAAAACTTTCGAATACTTCGAGAGAATTAAAGGAAGAAGAATCAACATACTGAAGGCCTCGAGCTACACACCGACGTATTCTCGTAGTATGAACAACAAAGAAATCGTGGATCGTATCCGGGATCCGAAAAGAATGGGCCGAGCAGGCCGCCCGAGGGAAAACACATACTCGTAACCCCGGAGATGGATGCCGGGAAAGGAAGAATCACAATACAATGCGGATGCCGCTACAACTTCGTCAAGACGAAAGGGAAACCCACCGTGGATACTCCGTCATGGGCAAGTAGATCCGATGCCATTAGCTATCAAGAGAATGGTGAAAAGATTGATAACATGGAGGGTACCGCGCAGTATTGCATACCCAATAGCCGCATTATCAACATCTACAAACAAGGTGACCGCATACCCCCACATATCGATCACCACGACTTCGTCGACCTTCGCACGGCTCTTTCTCGAATGAGTGCAACATCATGTTCGGATCCGACCTCCGGATAGCAGTGCCCGGTGAGTTCCGAGGGCCGCAGAAGATACCTTTACCGGTGGGTTCCGTCATGATACCGCAAGGTAACGGAGCGTATATCGCAAAGCATCGCATACTGTGGGTGCCAGAGGAGCGAATCTCGCTACTTTCGGAGGATGGACGACAACAGAAATACCTTACCATTTCCAACCGTATCCAGAGCTGGAGAACCTCCGGCCTTACGAGCCGTGAGTTACATGGGAAATATCACACCTCCAATGTACATCCAAACTCGCATCCTTGCCAAGGATGGCTTGGAAGGTGATGTTATCGACCATGTACCTCACTATTCGTACATGGATTTTCGACGATGATTCTTTCGATGGATCAACAAAGATCATACACAAACCGTTTCGAGTCTACATGGATTGTATGAAATATATTCCAGATCGAGTCGTACGACGTATTTTCAACATGATTGGAATGAAAGTGACCATGTCACGTTTTCGGCCTTCACCTCTTTTGTGCAAATCGATCGGGAAACGCCATTAAAGTTAAATGAACTTTCGAACAAAGAACGTAAAAGAAAAAAGAGAATAAAAGAAAACTTTCTAAAAAAAAATCTGAAAAATGACAAACACCAAGTTCACATGAACATTAAATAAACAACAAAATAAAATTTGAACCATTAAAAGATAAACGAAATCAACACAAATCTCAAATTCCATCCTTCCAAACTTCAAAATCAAATTCCATCCTTCCAAATTCCAAATCAAATTCCATCCTTACAAATTTCAAATCAAATTCTCAATCAAAATCTAAATCCAATCTCGATCAAGTTTCAAATTCGATCTTTCAAATTTCAAATCAAATCTTAAATCAAATTTCAATCGAGTTCAAACTCATCCTTTCAAATTCAAACTCAAAACTTTGGGTCGAGGATTTTACATCCAAGACCGCACCGTTCTAGATCCTTTCCTATCGATCGAAATACATCAAATTCAAATTCAACTCTTTCGGGTCGAGGATTCTACATCCAAGACCGCACCGCTTTAGATCCTTTTCCTATCGCACCGAAATACATCAAAATTCAAAACTTTTGGGTCGAGGATTTTACATCCAAGACCGCACCGCTTTAGGATTCTCTTCCTATCGCACCGAAATACATCAAAATTCAAAACTTTTGGGTCGAGGATTTTACATCCAAGCATCGCACCGCTTTAGGATTCTCTTCCTATCGCACCGAAATACATCAAAATTCAAAACTTTTGGGTCGAGGATTTTACATCCAAGACCGCACCGCTTTAGGATCCTCTTCCTATCGCACCGAAATACATCAAAATTCAAAACTTTCGGGTCGAGGATTTTACATCCAAGACCGCACCGCTTTAGGATTCTCTTCCTATCGCACCGAAATACATCAAAATTCAAAACTTTGGGTCGAGGATTTTACATCCAAGACCGCACCGCTTTAGGATTCTCTTCCTATCGCACCGAAATACATCAAAACTCAAAACTTTCGGGTCGAGGATTTTACATCCAAGACCGCACCGCTTTAGGATCCTTTTCCTATCGCACCGAAATACATCAAAATTCAAATACTTTTCGGGTCGAGGATTCTACATCCAAGACCGCACCGCTTTAGGATCCTTTTCCTATCGCACCGAAATACATCAAAATTCAAAACTTTTGGGTCGAGGATTTTACATCCAAGACCGCACTCGCTTTAGGATTCTCTTCCTATCAGCACCGAAATACATCAAAATTCAAAACTTTTGGGTCGAGGATTTTACATCCAAGACCGCACCGCTTTAGGATTCTCTTCCTATCGCACCGAAATACATCAAAATTCAAACTTTTCGAGTCGAGGATTTTACATCCAAGACCGCACCGCTTTAGGATTCTTTTCCTATCGTACCGAAATACATCAAAATTCAAATTTTCGAGTCGAGGATTTTACATCCAAGACCGCACCGCTTTAGGATTCTCTTCCTATCGCACCGAAATACATCAAAATTCAACTTTCGGGGTCGAGGATTTTACATTCGAGACCGTATCGCTTTAGGATCTTTTCCCTATCGCAATGAAATACATCAAATCGAAATCAAACTCTCGAGGTTAAGGATTTTACATCCAACACCACTTTCGCTCCGAGATATCTTCTCATCGCAACGATTCAATCTAATCAATTCAATTTTCTTTCGAGGTCGGAGATGTTACATCTAAAACCTCAAAATCCTAATTTTCATTTCAAATCAAATCCCTCAAATTAATTTCGACAAAACTTCAATCTAAATCGAAACTCCAAACTAAAATTTAAACTCACACATCAAAACATAAATTGAAGCAAAATAAAATCTAAATCGAAATTCCCTCGCATCATGTGATTCTGGGATTTACCTCCTTTTCCTTTCCCTGCCGAGAGTTCAAGAAATCTCCGGCTCCGCAGATATACTCGACACTCCCCGCCAGAAACTCTTCTACTTCGTCCTAAGTTCGTCACTGGACATCCGTGTTGGTTTTGTTGATCGCTTCGGCCAACACCACACGCGCGGTGTGCTCCGTCACTCACCACACCTATCGGGGGTCCATTTGTCGACCTCATTTTCGATGAGGTCTTCCCTTCTTCTTTTTAGTGCTAGATCTAGCCTCCAGCTTTTCCTTCGACTATCTTGAGGACCAGAATCGGGACCCGCCTTTTAGAAATTCAAACCACTTCTAAACTCCCCGCAAACTCCACAAACTCGACTATAGCACCCCTAATCACCTAGAGGGTCGAAATCAAATATGGAAGTTTAAAGTGATGAGTTCCTATGTGACTCTTCGGCCTTAGGACCGCCCCTGCGGGCCTCGGTCTCAGTGAAGGGGCCGACTTACACACACATTACACTTATACACTACACTTACACACTACATTTCCACACACTTCCTAAAACCACACCCATACCCAACTCGACCTCCCCGACTCATGTAGGTGATTCACATGGATGGTCCTTAACCCCTAAGCTCCTCAGCCAAGAGGTTAGGAACAACATAAATGAATGCCTCAAATGAGTCCTTTCATGGCTCATATGGGCTTGAAATGGCTTCATGGCTCAACCAAAATGATTTCTTTCCACCTAAATTCACCCAATCTTCAATTTCCCAAATTTTCAATTTTTGACCCCCGGACCCTACACCTACTAAACCTACCCAAAACCCTCGAATTACCCAAATTTTCGCAAAATCTCCAAATTACCTAAAATTTTCCAAAATCAATCCCAAACACCTCCACATCACTCAAATTGATCATCCATACCCAAAAATACCAAAAATTCCAAGAAAACCTCCCAATACCCTCCAAATACCCAAAATACCCTTCTTGGCCTAAAAATCCAAAAATTCAGAAAATTCCCAGAAAATTCCAGAAAATCCCAAATATTCCCAATTTCATTTTGTCCAATTACACCATGGGCCAATTTTGTCAATTTACCCTACTTTTGTCAAA
Source organism: Papilionanthe hookeriana x Papilionanthe teres (assembly GCA_022702705.1). Lineage (NCBI taxonomy): Eukaryota > Viridiplantae > Streptophyta > Magnoliopsida > Asparagales > Orchidaceae > Papilionanthe > Papilionanthe hookeriana x Papilionanthe teres. The sequence goes on from JAKZJZ010000201.1 coordinate 10,398, forward strand.
ACCCCCAAATCGACCCATTTTAACCCAAAGTGGACCCAATGTCAAACCAAACATACCCAATTGACCCCAATTTTGGTCCAATTCAATTCTAAACTTCAATTCAACATTCCCAATACCAATTTAGACCAAATCCAAGTCCAATTTGATTGACATTTGGATCCAATTTCACTTTGGGCCTTAAAGCCCAAATTCTGGACCCATGACCCAAACTTAACCCAAACTCACCCAATTCAACTCCAATTAACCCCAAATCTTTTCTAAAACTTCCTTAACATCCTCATAAACAAAACACTAACATGATTTGCCCAAGATTTTGACCCAAACCCCACTCAAATTCAACCCAAAATCAAAAAGCCCAATTTCGACCTAAACCCAAATCTAACCCAAATAGGCCCAAACCCCAAAATTAAAACCCAACCAGAGCCAAAACCTCTTTGAAACACTCCCATAAACATTTCTTAACATTTATTTTACATCAATTTCAACCCTAGCCCAACATTGGCCCAAGTTAGCCTAATTTCGACCTACATCGGCCCATTTACCAAATAAACCCAAATTCAACCCAATTCAAACCCAAACCACCTTAAATCTATTTCAAATTATTCATGAAACATCCCTAAACCAAAACCAACAACTATTTGGCCCAAACTTCTACAAAAATTCCCATCCATGAACACATCCTTAAACTTAAAAGCCCACTTCCCTTAAACCTTCTTAAAAGCCCATTTCCTTCAAAATTCAAAAGCCCAAATCTACCCTAAAGCCCACATGACATCTCCATTTGTCATCCATTTAATTAAATCCATTACCTAAGTCCTAAAATCATCATTGAATTATTCCAAATGAAGCCTCATGCCAAATCACCCCTAAATACTAAAATTTTCCTTAAATCCATTTCCATGAAATCGACTTTACTTTTCCCAAGCCAAATGGAGCCATGGAGCCATGCATAAGCCATATGCAAGCCATGAGAGCCTCTTTACATGTCACCATGCCATTTTGGGCAAAAGGAGGAGGCTCTTTCCTTAATTCCTAAAGGTGATTAACCACTTCCATGTTTCCACTAAACCATGCTTAAGCCTAATCGTGCTTGGATGGTGACTTGACCCTACTGATTATGCTCGAGCCAAATCACTTTTCCCTCAGCCAAAACCAGGCCTTGGGTGGTGCACCTAGCCCAAATGGGTGGGTTGACCCATTTAGGTTCAAATCTAGCCATGCCCCATTCCACTTTGGATCAAAGCCTTTACACATGTCCATGGCCAATCGATTGCACAAACCTCCAAGCCCCCGACCCACCTGACCTCGAGGGTGACCCATGCTCGGCGGCCGGCCACTGTGCCGCCGGAAAACACCATGGCCGAAAGTTCACATGTGAGCCAACATCGAAATTCTCACTTGCCGAGCCGCCCCATCCCCAGATGGCTACCATGGCCGATCTTCTCCTCACTCGCAGCAACTCGATCCCAAGCCCTAACTCCCCCGGAGGCCTTCCACCCTCTCCTATTTAAACCCCTCACCCTCTCGACCAAAGGGGAGCCAAGCACAAACCTCGCCGAAACTCGCCAAAATTGTTTCAAACCCTTCACCATCCCGAGAGCAGTTGATCCCAAGTGTCAATTCGCCCTAATCCCCACCAACGAGCCCAATTTCTCAACCGAAATTCCACCCAAAACCAGTGACACTTTGCCACAGTGAGCCAATCCTCAAATTGACCGGTCCTACACCTTCACCGGACCAAGAGGAGAAGTTTACCACCGAAAGCCCCATCTCCAGAGCCACCCAGTTGCTCCAGACCTCCAAGCTTTGTGATCGACCGTGGTCACTTTCATAGCTAGTGCAATTCACTGCACTCGGGAGACTTCATCCGGAGCTTCGCTGGGACCCAATCGAAGGTGCAACAACTCTCGGATCGAAGCCACACTTCTCCGAGCTAAGGTACGAGTTAACTATTCATCCCGAGCTTCGGAGATTCTCCATTTCAAATGCCTTAGTTTCAATGCATGTTAGCCGTATAGATGTGTTCGTCTCTTCAAGACGAATCCATAGAGCATAAGAACATGAAAATCCATCGAGAATCGAGCGAGATCTAGTGGATTTAGTGTGGACGGCTCTCGGCGAGAACACTTGGGGACGATGAACGGATGCCGTCCATTCGATACACGCGCGCACGGACGGCCGGGATTGCGTCGGACCGAGAGACGGTACGAGAACCGCGGGCCCGGCCGCCGACTCGGATGGCGGCGTCGAACGGGAGCGCGACACGCGGCGTTTCGGAGCCGCCGAGGCCGACGCGGCGCCGCGTGGATAAATAGAAAATTAGGGTATTTTCTTATTTATTTAATTCCCTAAACTTCAAAAATCCATATCTTTGTGTAGAAAAATCACAAAAATAAAATAAAAATACCCTCTTGCTCAGTGAACAGAGGAGAATAATGTGGAAAAGAAATCATTTAATTTAATTAAGTATTTTATTTTTTATGATTTATTTACTCTCTGCATACATTTAATTCTCCATGCATGTATACAATTCACCATGGCATGAGACCATAGGGTTTTTGAAGCCTCCGAACTTGGGAACATTCCCTGAATTTTCCAAGGTCGAGGCCATCTCCGTGAAAAGTTATTTATTTTTCAAATGCATGTTCGTTGTTTTGAGTATTTTAATTCCAAAAATTAGCATGTTGTGAAATAAATTCTAGAAATATTTGGTGATGTTCTTTATGACCAGAGAACTCTAGGAAAAATAGGACTTGAGTTAATTCACTCGCATTAACCCTAATCGGCTTAAACACCTAAAATAGGTCTTTAATTAATTAGAGTTAACCAGGCATCAAATTGACTTGAAATCAATTCTCCACTGACCTTTAGGATCGGAGGAATCCACCATAAAAATTTGAAGTCAATTGGACTTGGTTAGCCCCACTAATTGGGTTGATTAAGCCACTTAGCCATTTTAAACTTTAAAAATTCATAACTTTTAAAATATTTTTTAAAAATTCACCAAATTGGTTTTGGAGCCTCTCTGATATCAGGAGAACCCAAGAAAATTAAAATTTCAATTTTCTAAAAAGTTGATTTTTAATAATATTTTAATATTTTTAATAATTAAAAAATAATAAAAATCACAAAAATAATAAAATTCACCAAAATGTCACATTTTGAATTTTAATCACTTAGGAACAAATCCCACATTTTTCCTAGGTCTATTTAGTGAGATATTAAATTTTAAAGCCCTAGGGTAATTTTAAAATTAAAAAAATGTATTTTCTAGCATTTTCACTAAAATAATTATTATAAATCATAGAAAAATCAGAAAATTGCAAAATTTGTTTCTCTGGTTTCCTTAATATCAGAGAGATTTTTGAAAAATATAAAATCCATTTTTCAACATTTATCTTATTTTTAAATTAATTAACACTCCAAAACTCAAAATAATTATAATAAATAATAATATAATTCAAAAATCACCAAAATTGGTCCAAGTGCTTCTCTGGTCATTAGGAATGTCCCCTAATTTTCTTAAGGACAGAAACTTTTCCCTTGGTCATGTTATCAAATTTTCCTTGAAAATCTCTATTTTTCACCAAAAATAATTATATAAATAAATTAAATACAGAAAAATCACATTTTCTCCTCTCATGTCTTTATTGACATATGAGTAAAGTCACATAAAAATTTCAAGTTCATTTGAGTTCAATTTAGTGAGTTATGAAATTATTAAGCTTAAAGGGTAAAATGGTAATTAAAATCTTTAATCCTTAATTAAAACTTTAGGTTCAATAAAAAATCAACAAGTAAAATATTTGATCCTAATCTGATTTGGATGATTGAAATTTAAATAATTAAAGGGTAGAAACCCATTAAATAATTTTAAAATGATTAAACTTTAATTAAATAATAGATTAAATTTGGAAGAATAATAAAATTGGAATTATTAAAATAAGGGATCTTTATTAGGAAGAGATTTATTCTTTAATTTAAAAAATCCCTAAATTAATTATATCAACTAATACTCAATTTTTTAATTAAAATGATAACTCAAATTTAAAATATTAAAAGACTTAATTTCAATTAAAATTAAAAATAAAGTAAATTAAAGATAAATTAAATTAAGATTAAATTTAAAAATTAAATTAAATTAAATTTAATAATTAAATTAAATTAAATTAAACAATTAAATTAAGTTAATTAAAATTAAATTAAATTAAATAATTAAATTAAATTAAATAATTAAACAATTAAATTAAATTAATTAAAATTAAATTAAATTAAATCAAACAATTAAATTAAATTAAATTAAAATTAAATTAAATTAAATTAAACAATTAAATTAAATTAAATTAAATAATTAAAATTAAATTAAATTAAATTAAATAATTAAATTAAAGTTAAATCAAATCAAATTAATTAAACACCAAGTCAAATTAAATTGAATTATGTTAAACTAAATTAAAACTCAATTAAATTAAGTTAAATTAAATATAACATCACCTAAGACATAAAAGAAATTAAATATAAAACAACTCGAACACTATTCCAAATTTAAACTCTTTAACTTAAATCAAGTCATTTGAATACTAATTTACCCTCGAAAGCTTTCGATTATTGTAACTCCTAAATGAAACATTAAATGGAGTGTTACTTTACTCATAGGATATTCAAATGTCCTAGTTCACTCGAGCAAGTTAACAAGACTTCGAAAACCTCGGACGATCGATTCATTTATATAATTAAATTCATTTGGACTTAAAACAATCCTAAAAATATTGAAAAGATGTTTAAGATCCTTCTTAAGCACTTTCTCAATATGATAGGATATTTATAAGAACAATCGAATTTGATTATTCTTCGATGAAGAAAATCGTCCTTAAACCAAAACCCAAAGAACCTAGACGTCATAGGAGATGACTAGCTATAGGATTAGGAATTTGGTAGAAAACCATAACCTTTCCCCTAGCTTTACCTAGGAACTTGTTTAAATATTCTAATCGTGTTTTAAGTGCAGCTTGGGATGACGGGAAGACCCTCCAAGTACGCTTTTATTTTATCGCAATTTACTTTCAAGCAATTTACTTTCTTGCAATTTACTTTCTTGCAATTTACTTTCTTGCAATTTACTTTATTGCAAATGCATTTTACTTTTCTTGCATGATAAAACAACAGCTTGCATGAAAACCCACACCTTTAGGATAGCCCCTAAAACCGAAACCAAAATTAAGTTAAAAGTCATTGCAAGATAAAATTCACCGCCACAACATTTCAAAAGATAAAACAACTCAAAATTTAATCACAAACAGAACACAAAACTACAATTGCAACTAAATTAAAACGTCCTCGTCGGATGATCGGGAATACCTCGGATGATGTAACCTACGTGTTGCTAACGGGATTTCCCACGGTCTAAATGAAAGTGTGGAACTCATTCAGCTGAGTTTAGCAAATTCATCCGGACTAAGTGAATCCGATAAAAATAACGATGCCGAAGGATGGAACCGCGGGATCTTAACCAGTGTCGTTATAATCAACTTTAAGATTTGTTTTAATTAAAACACAAAAAACACTTGGAAATTAAGATTTTCTCTAAACCAAAACACTTCTCTCATCCCCCGATTTATGATTTCTAAAACTAAACCTCCGCAACAACAAGGAGCTCGGAGCATGATGGGCAAGCACGACCATCGTCATCAAGCAAAACCCGAGTCTACTTCAGCAGAAACTTTCCTAGAATTAAAACAACCAAGCCATAGGACTTCGAGGTAGCTTCGCCTAGTGCAACATAAATCCTCGACTCTTCGTTAGTGCATTTGCATTGCAAATTAAGCCCTAACCGGTCTTAGGATTCCGAGGTAGTCGTCCGATACGACAATAAACCCTCACATCTTCTGTGCTATTTGTTTGATTTTATCATACAAATATAAGCCCTAATTAATTGAAATTGGCAAGATTGAAATATCAAATAAACATTAGGACTTTCCTAAATTCAAGACAAACAATAGGATAGTCGGGAAATTATCGAAGTTCACTTCGAATCGATGATTTCTCCTACCTCTCTTCCTTTGGATTCACAAAACAAAATGTTCCAAAATTTGATCCATTCCTATTGAAATTCCAAAATTCAATCTTCGAAAACCTTAAACTTTCAAATTCTTGAGAGCGAATCATCGATTATTATCGAGAGTTTTCTTAGGTGATTCCCGTCACTTAAGATGTAATTAACTATGAGGCTTGCCCTTATAGTGGAATTTTAAAGAACCTGTGTAATATAAACCCCGTTTAATGTTTTCATATTAAGCAAGGGAAACTTGTTCGGCTTATAAAATTGGTTCGCGTACCAAACGGATGTCACAAATCTTCTAGTTTATTTAATCGAGCCCCACCATCAAGCGTTGTGTCTATCCTTAGGGATAGATACACGGCTTGTGGTGTGGTATTCGTTTATATAAACTATTTGGGATGTGAGATCAGTTTGATTTCATATCTTAAAATTTTTCAAACTTAAAATTATTTTCAAAATCAAATACTACTTTTCAATTTATTTATTTAAACTAAATTAAAAATTTGCCGACAACTTCTGTTAGGCGACCACTTTTCAAAATAAAACACACAACCTAAAAATATGCCGACAGGTTGAGGTGGCGTTGACTGGGTTATGTATAAAATTAGTTTATTTTTTATTTATTTAAATACTGAAACTTCAAAAATGCATAACGTTGTGTAGAAAAATCATAAATATAAATACAAATACTGTGCAAAGTGAACAAACAAGAATAATGTGGAGTAAAAATTAAATCATTTGACTCATATTTATTTTTAAATTAATTAAATACTCAAAAAATTCTTTCAATTATAATGAAGTAAATATCAATCACCATAACATGAAATTTTGAGGGTTTGTTCTCTCTATGATTATGAGTGTTCTTTAATTTTTTTCAAGGTTAGAGAACACCCCTAGCATAGCAAACCCTAATTTTCAAAGTCTAGTCACCTTTTTTTCATTAAAAAATGTTAATAATTAAAATATACATCAGAAAACTATAAAAATGAGTTTGGTAGGTTCATTGTGGTCAAAGGATTCTATGAAAAATATTAAATGGGTTTAAATAATTAAGAATAGTTTTTTATGTATTTAACTCACTAAATATTAAGAAAATAAATAAATATAATATAATTATAAAAAACACAGAAATTAATCCACACAAAAGATAATTGTTAAGGAAACCCCCCATAAAAAATTTTAGCTGAATACAAGTTATTATGATCATCTAACTTAATTTTTTCAAGTAAAATAGCATTTTTGCATTAAAATAAATATAAGAATTAAAACATAATTAAGAAATTTATAAAAAGAGGCTTTGGGAGTCTCTTGTGATCAGGGACACCTGAGAAAAATAAAATTGAGGTTAAAATAAATATTTAATTTTTAATCTTTTTTTAATTAAAAAATAATTAAAATAATTTAATAATAATTAAAGTAATTTAAAACCACAAAAATATAAAATCGTATTAAAATATTATAAATTATTCCCTGATCCCTTAGGAGCAGTTAGAATTATTTTCTTGATTTTTGAAAGATAATTATGAATTTTTAAAAGGCTTAAAATGATTTTTTCTTAATTTTTCACTAAAGTATTTATAATAATTAAAATAAAAGTCACAAAAATATAAAATTTGTTTCTCTAGGTTCCCCGAGCTCAGTGGGATTTAAATAAAAAAATAAAATGAAATTTTCAAGTTAAAAGTTATTTTATATTTAATTAATAATCAAAATCAACAAATAATTATAGTAATTAAAAGTAAATTCAAAAATCATGAAAATTGGTCTATGTGGTCCCCTAGCCTAGGAGAACCTCCAACAATTTGCTTAAGGACAGATAATGTACTTTAGATAGGCTAATGGATTGACTTGAAAAATACCAATATTTTACATTAAAACTAATTCCAAAAATGAAATGAAAATAAAAAAATTACATTTTCTCCTCTGGTATTTTAATTAACCCATGAGTGGGGTATCACAAAAATTTCAAAGTCATTTGAGTTTAATTTAAAGAACTATGAAGTGATAAAGCCTTCAAGGGTAAAATGATAATTATGGAATTTAATATATAATTAATAATTAGGATAAGTTAAAGGGTAAATGAGTAATGAGTGATCATAATCAACTTTTCTAGATAATTGAAATATAAGGGATTAAGAGGTAGAAACCAATTCCTCTCTTTATCATAACAAGGGTAAAATTCCAATTCCCCTAATTATTATAACTTGGAAGTTAATTAAATTGAATGATCCTAGAGTAAGGGGTTTGTATTTTAGAAGGTTATAAATAGCTAATTCAATACTGCTAGTCAATGATTTGATGATAATAAAATCATTGATAAGGATCAAATTGACCTACATTTTATATTCCTAAAAGTTATAAATTTGACCAAAATCTTAAGGGCTTAGTGGTGAGCTTGGATTAATACCAATTTGCTTAATGAGATTTAGAACAAAAAATAATTAATAATAAAACACTTTGAAAACACTTCTAGGCCTACTTTGATTTAAGTGGTTAGTTTCTTTAATAAATCAATTTGTCCCTTAAGGGTATTCACCCGCATAATTTATAAGTAAAACATATGATGAATAGATGGTTACCCCACCTGTAGGGATGATTAAAACATCAAGGTTCATTGAGCATAGATTAAAATATACCCATTAAAATATAACTTGATATTAGATGAATGATTTAGCAAAATAAAAAGTTTAGAAGAGCTCGAAATGATTCAAAGGGTTGTGAAAGTTGTTTAGGGTTACACCCTCAACACTTTTTTAGTCTCTTGGATGTATTGGAGGACAATTGAGCCTATTATGTCTTTTGCTTAAGAAAATCATCCTAAAAACAAATGAATAGGAACCCACCAAGTTATGACTTAGGACTCAGTAGACACACTTTAATCTTTTTTTCCTATTTTCTCCTTTCTGGCAGTTGATTTAAATTTCTCGCAAAAATAATATGTACATGCTGAAGTTCTGATATTTCAGTGGGAGGGTGAGAAGATGACAGGTAAGCATTTACATTTTTTGCAATGTAATTTCCTTTCCCTTTTACTTTACCATACTTTATTACCTGCATCTATTTACTTTGATTGCAAAACTCAAGGAAAATATGCTTGTTAAACCAAAACAGAATAAAATAATTTTAAAAGTTAAACACTTTTTCAAAAAAAAAAAAAAAGAAAACAACTAAATTTAATACACCCTCTTCAGATGATCAGGAATCGCATGGAGGAAGCAACATATGAATTCTAACGAGTTTTTCCCGATTTAAATGAGCTTAACAACTTGTTTACATTAAGTGAAACCAAAGCAAATTGTGGTACCGGAATGAGGGAATCCTAATTGGTATCACTTAATCAAATTAAATTCCCCCCATAAGACATTTGAACAACAATCACAAAAACAAAATTATACATTACTACACACATGGTAAAACCATTTGAACTTTAGACATTAGGACTGCTACTTCAACAAGGAGATTGGAGCATGTACCGTGGGCACCATGATAAGGGCATACAAAAGAAGATCTTCGAAAGAGCAAACGAATCTGCAATAGCAAATCCCTTTATTTGTTTAAATGCATACCACAGGACTTCGAGGTTTTCTGCCTCATGTGACATAAATCCTCAACTTATCATTAGGCCATTGCACAACACTATTGTGCAAAATAATCCCTAACTTGTTTTAGGACTTTAAGGTCGTTGTTCGATACAACATAATTCTTCTTATCTTCTAGGCCATTTGTATGATCAGTATCATACAAATATTAGCCAAAAATAATATAATTGGCAGAATGAAACATTAAAATTTTCTTTTCCAAATTGATGTCAAAACATAGGATAGTTTGGGAAGACACTGAGGTTCTCTTCGGGATCTATGGCTTCCCCTAGCTTTTCTTCCTTTGGATTCCATAATAGCTGTTACAGTTAGATCCTTTCCCATTTGATATTTCTTATGTATGACCTTGAAATCCCTAAACTTAGAAATTCATGAAGACAATACCTCTAATTTAAATTGAGAGGTTTCTTAGGTGACTTCGATTGTCTAAGATGTAGTTAACTTTAAAGGCTTGCCCTTATAGGCAACTTTAAGAGCCCAGTTTAATATAAACCCTATCTGATCTTTCATATTAGGTTGGGTAAATTGTCAGTCAATATAATGATTTCGCAGATCATAACAGATGTCTAAACTTTTAAGTTTATTTAATCAAGCATCATTATCAAGCAATATGTCTATTCTTCGAGGTAAATGCATACCTTGTGATGTAGAGGTCATTTAATTAAAAAATTATATAAGAACGGTTCTGTCTCATATTTTTGAAATTAAAGTATTAAATTAAATTAAATCTATTTTAAACCGGGCATTAGGATATCTATTTTGATGGCCGACAACCTCCCAAATTTTAACGACCGATAGAAACATTTTATTATCTGATGGTAGTAGGCTTACTCTTCTTAGAAGTTTGTTGAATAACATTCTACTTATGCCTTACAGGTACAAAAATTTGAGGAAAACACTCAAGTAACTTTGGAAGGATGTTTTAATAAGTTTCTATGAGCTATTGGTAATCTAAAAAATTGTGGGTGGCCTGGAAAGAAGTATGCAAAATCATTTTTGCAGTTGGACTAGGATTCAAGGAGCTCAATCATGTTGCTAAAATTAATCTGATCAGGCTGTAGTTTAAATTTTAACAGGGGGACTCCCTATAAGACAAATTTTTACATGAAAAATATTGTTTTTTCTCCAACCCATCCTTGGTGGAGTGTAGAGTTGGCGAGTCCAATTTCTTGAATCTCTTCTTAGTGTTAGATTAATTGTTAAAAAATATGTCTATTGGGATTTTGGAATGAGAAAGGTATCATTCTAGCATGATCTATGGTTTGAGGAGGAGTTGGACTTATTGAATAGTGACGATACATGCAATGCTGTGGTTTCTGGCTTTTTGTTGAATGAGAACCGGAATCTTCCTTTCCTAAAGGATGTAGTGTGTGATAAGGTTAATTTCATCTCCAAAATCTAAATAGACACTTCTAGAAAAGATGATTTATTGATGAAAATGGCTAAGAATGTTTTGGTCTCTATGTTTCTTTATCATGAAATTCATCACCTTAAGGAAGTCAGATAAGGTCATAAAATCTTGGGTAGATCTCTAACATCATCCATGTCTTTATTTAATTGGATACGTTTGCCCAATATTTCACCTTGTGACGAGATTGTAAAACATAAGGGGTTGAGATTAGCTTCTAAATGCATCATTTGTGTGGGGTGTTGGAGATAATGCTACTGATCTATATTTTAATTGATCCTTCTCAAAAACAAATATGGAATGCTCTTGGACAACATTTTTGTGTTGAGATTCTCCCTTTTTGGAAGGATCTTGATGCTTGTTTAGAAACTTATCATTTTATGGAGATGGGGACATCCTTTTCTTTTGGTGGTTTATATAGATGTGTCCATATTCTTGCTAACATGGAAGTGCCCATATATTTATTAACTCAACCATTTCAAACATTTTAGCTTATGTTTATAAAGTGTGCAAATACAATAAAGATGGTTCTGTCGAGGGCCTTTCCAGGCTGGTGGTTGTTTCTTCTGAGGGTAATGGTATTGTTTTACCTAAAACACATGGTTGTTCCCTGCCCTACTAGTTGTGTGAAGATTAACACTGATGGGAGTTGGCGGAAAATTTTAAGTGGGTAGCATTTTTAAGGAACTGGTTGGAAAAATTTTTGGTTTTTCTCTTATCCTTGTTGTGCTAGTTCTTCCATTAAATATGAATGTTGGGTTATGTTGTAGCTTTGGGCATTGCTCTTTCCACTAAATGGTCTATGTTGCAGATTGAGACTGATTATGCTATTATTTTGGAGTTTATTCTAAATAAGAAAAAGCCACCACAAAATGTGGTTATTTGTCTTAATAGAATTTTGAGTTATATTGACAAGTTCAACCTCAACATTAATTGGAGTTTTATCTATACGGAAGGAATGTTGCCAACACATTAACTGTCTAGAGAAGGTGCTATTGGAGTTGTTGTGAGGTCTGAACCTACTTTGGATTAGAGGAGCTTATTGCTTGGGGGTCTTTTAGTGCTTCCTTCAAAAACTTAACCGTCAGACTGCTGAGTTAGACTAATATTCAAAAGTATTTTCAATTCAGTTATAAAGTATAATCAGTTTAATAATAAACCAGCTAGTCTATACGTAAGTATGCGTATCGCTCAAGTAAGACAGGGCTCTAGCGGAGTCCTGATTATCGATCCCACAGGAGGAAGCAAACATGAAAGCGTAGCACAAAAATCCAATATTCAAATTTTCAAAGCACCAAAAGTAAATACTAGGATGCTAAAGTTTTTTATAGAATTTAAAATTGCTAAAGTACTTTCTAAACATAAGTCTAAAGTTAACTATTACTACACTAAGTTTTGTAATGTAATGTTCCAATTTAGAGAAATTGTCCTCCCCCTTACAATGATATCAAGGTGAGTGAATGATATAGATCAGTATAATTATTGTATTGTGCAAAACAGGAGCATACATATTCTATACCCTCTTCGAAGTGTTATAAAAAACATTGGTTAATCCTAGGTTTAGTCCCTAAATCTATGGTTGGGCTGAGAGGATACTGGCTCTCACTCCAAAGCTCCCACTTCTCTTCGCCTGAAGGTTAACTCTCGCTTTAGTTTCCAAACACTAGGATAAAATTGGGAAATTTAGTCTGTCAACCTAAAATTTTTAATTCTACACCCAACAAACCATATTTCCCAATTTATTTTCACCCAACCCCCATGAACTACATCACTCATTTATGGACATTGAATGTAATCTCCATTTTTGTTGTCGAAAGCATAGCCCTTTAGGAACATATCTTTCACAACATATTTTAACAATTCAATTAGGTAGATTGAAAAGTAAATGAAGAGCGAAGTGAAAAATCATAACATTTTTTTATCATTCATATGACACATCTATTCTAAGCCATCACTTCACCATTTATCATTACAAGGTGAAAGATAAAGAAATATACTCAGAATTTATGAGGAAGATACAACATAAAAAAGATTTTATATATATAAGCAAATTCTTGCAAACTATGAAAAGTATGTACAACTTATCTTGATTTCTTCCCCAAGAAAATCCCTTGAAGTTCCTTTAAATCTCATTCTCTCTTCACATCAACAAACAATTCTCTCTTGGAAAAGCAAGGAAGAAGCAACCTCTCACTTTCCCTCTCCTCCTACAACGCTTTTGAGAAGAATCCCTAACAAAACAACACTTTACACAAAACTCTAGACTCTAAACTCTCTCTAAAGACTTCCTCTTTACTCACACACACTACAAACACTATATGACACCAACACACACACACTCAAAAAGACTAAATTCTTGCACTCAAGATAAGTTAAAATAGTCTAGGAATGAATTTCCAAAGAGTTGCATCAAGAATCTCTCCAAAGGTCATCCAAATACATTGAATTTGGCCTACAACGACATTGGGCACCATTAGCACTCTATTACGTGATTTAATTCTGAACACTCTGAAAAAACTCACGTAGGCGCTGGTTTGGGCTCCGTCAGCGCCAGAACTTCAAATTTCTAGTTTTGGCCTTTTTTCGCTCCAAATTCGTTACTTTTCACTTCTTTTTATTCCATTTGCCTAAAATCATAATACCTACAGCAAAACACAAAAAAATACCTTCTATTATAGTGCAATATCATTAAAAATGAGTACCAAATGCATATGAAAAATCAAATATATTTTCTATGCATCAAAACCTCCCAAACTTAACTATTACTTGTACTTAAGTAATCCTTTTACTACATAAAAATATGGCTCTTAGTAATGATTACTATAATTTTTTATTTAAATGAATATAATAGTAAGATTTTTAGAAAGATTCTCAACAACATATGTCAAAACTATAGGTATAAGAACCTTTAGTAATCAAGTTTAAGAGTTCTTGCTTCCTATTTATTTCAAGAATAACCATAATTTGTCACATTAAGGGAGATTTGAAGTATCATATGAAAAAGAAGCTCATAAAAACTCTATTAGTAAGAAGTCTAATACTTTAAATATATATTTAAGAATGTTACTAAACTCTTCCCTTCAGTTGATTCAAGTGAAGCAAATTTTTGATTAGGCATCTCCTCAAGCTTCTGCTCACATGTATATTTTTTTTTCTTTCCTTTCTTTTCTTATTTTTGGGATTGCTTTTTAATCCTTTTTTCTTTTTTCTTTTCATTTTCTTTTTTTGCTTTTATTGTGAGGATCACTATATCTGGATAGCCCTTAATATATTTGAACTTCACTCTATTCCTAAAGTTGGAACTTGAAACATTTCTTTACTTTCATATATATATATATATATATATATATATATATATATATATATATATATATATATATATATATAACAGCATGGTGGTTGGAGTTGATGCTCTGCTAGGGTTTCCCAGGGCCCTATGGCGGCGGTGATCAGGTTGGTGCTCCCTTTTGGTGTGGTGGTGACTTTGGTAGGTAAGTTTATTGGTGGTGGTGGTTACCGGAGATGGTTTGCTAGTTTTTCACCTTCCTGTGTTTTCATTTTTCAAATTTTTTGGTCTGGTTACTGTTGGATTGAAGCACTGTGGTGGTGGCCATTTTTGGGTGGCTTGGAGGTTCTCTCTTGCCTCAATGACACAACCTTTGGATTTGGATACTAACATACAATGGTCTAAGGCCACATTCGCCAGTGTAGTCGGAAATAGCAGAAATGTTGAAACAAACCCAGAAAGAACCTTCTTCCCTCAGTAACTCCATGATGCGGCTGGCAGGTCAACCTGTCCTTTTGTTCACCCAACTGGGACAAAAGATGGTGAACCTGCAGTTTTCTTTGCTGACCAGGAACTAGAGCAACTGAATGAAAAGGTTAAACTCACTCTCATGGGGAAGTTTGCACTGGGACACCCAAGAATGGAGCTGGTAAGGAAGTACTTTGATTCACTAAACTTTGTTGGCACCTGGCGATACTGTGCCAACTTGATGGTAGGCATCTCCTTATACAACTGTCAACTAAGGAGGACTTTGCTAGACTATTTGCTAAGAAGGCCATCACTATTATTGTGTCAGAGATGAGATTAATTAAGTGGACTCTTCTGTTCAATCCAAAGAATGAGCCCCCTATAGTTCCCATCTGGTTTAAATTCCTAGAGCTCCCATTTAGGTAATTTAACCAAAATGCCCTCTTTAACATTGCCAAGACTCTTGGCAACCCCTTGAGGATGGATAACCCCACTAAGAACAAGGCCTGGCTTGCTACTGTCAGGGTCCTTGTGGAAAGAGACATAACCCTCCCTGAAGTCATGAGACTTTGGGTGGGCTCTGATGGAGAAGCCTATTGGCAGGAAGTGGTTATGGAGAAACAACCCTACTATTGTAATCATTTTAGGATGTTTGGGCATACTGTCAGTAGATGCTACAGACTTCATCCTCCTTCCGTAAAGCAAGCCGGGGTGCCTACCCGTGTAGTCCTTCCCCTTCTCGCTGGTTACTCGGGCCTGTCCCAACAATTGTGACCCCTTCTCCCCTCCCCTCTACTTCCACTAAATTACCTGGGGCTGCTTCTCCAGCCCCCACCCCCCCCATTATGCAATCTCCTATTGATAATTTACCCCCCTCTAGTCCAGCCCCCACACCACCCAATCCCCTCCCCCCCCTCAGACAGCTTACCTGAACCTGATCATTTTACCCTTCTCCCCCTATCTTTCCCCCTCCTCTCGACAACTCACCTTTGGGAAGGGTGAGGGAGGAAGTTCTTCCCGTGCTCATTACCTCTCCCCTCACCTCTTCAGATTTTGCTGCTCACTGTGAGAATCAGCTGGTGGAGGGGGAGTGGCATGTTATTACTCCTAAAAAGAAAAGAAAGAACAATAAGGAACTTCTTAAGCTCCAACCCACTCCTTCTGCTGAGGAGATGGAAACACCCCTGGCAGCTGCCCCTCAGGTGACTACTAGGGGGAGATCCAGATCTAAATCTCAATCATCCATTTATCCTCTAATTATAAAACCCAATGATTAAGTTCCTTTGTTGGAATATTAGAGGGGTTGCTCACCCTTCATCTCTTCCAAGACTCCTCAATCTCAATAGAAAACATAAATTCTGGTGTATTGTTCTCCTTGAACCCATGATCCACAAAAAACCTGAGAAAATTCTCAAGAAATTCCCTGGCTTCTCCTACCATTCCAACATCAGTAATAAAATATGGATTTTCTGCAAACATGAACTTTTTTGGTCAGTGCTGGTAGACCAAAGTTAGCTTCTCCATATTTCCTTTTCACTGAATGGTAAGCTTGGAGTGGCCTCTTTTATCTATGCAGGTTGCTATAAATCTGATAGGCTGGAGCTGTGGTCTAGTCTACACTCTATTGGTAAAAATCTGGATTCCCCCTGGTTAGTGGGAGGTGACTTCAATTGCATTACCAATTATGATGAGAAGTTAGGGGGGAGATCCATAAATCTTTCAATAATGAATGCTTTTTCAATAAAATATCCCAAGTTGGTCTCTTTGACTTGGGGTTTTCTGGTCCTGATTTCACCTGGAAGAGGGGTAAACTGTGGGAGAGGCTAGACAGGTTCCTTGTTAATGGCTGCTGGCAATCCCATTTTCGTCTTACTTTTGTGACCCATCTCCCCCTTGCTGGTTCTGATCACAGAAATTTATTAATTACCATTACTTCTCCTCCCACTAGCATTCAACATACTCCATTTAAATTTCTTAACTTTTGGTCCTCTCTTGACTCTTTCCTTGCTGTTGTGGCCTCCTTGTGGACATGCTTTCTTCACCCTGACCACTGGACTAAGCTCCGTCTGCTTCATCAGAAGGTGGGTAACGGTCTCAGGAAATGGAGTTGGAATTTATTTGGTGATGTGTTGTCCGTCGTAGATGCCTGCCGATGGGAAGGTTGCCCAATCGGAGAAGGATGTGATCGAGGATGAGTCACCTTGGAAGGTCTTCTTCATCAAGCTCGGGAGAATTTGCTCACCACCACCACGATTCAGGAACTCTTATTAAAACCAAAGGTGATTTGTGAACATTTTTACCGAGGAGATAAGAACACCAAATTCTTTCATGCTCACATCAAGCACAAGAGAAAATGTAATATCGTTACATACCATCATTTCGAGTCGATGGAACTCTCCTCGATGATAATACCGCCATTTCTCTTGATGCTTATTAATTTCTACAAATCTATTCTCGACATGACCCAGTGTCGAGAGAACCCGGATTGTCAAGACCTTTTTGATCGGTAAGTCCAGTTTATCGACAATCTTAACTCTGAGTAATATTCCCAATGAGCAGGAGGACTTGGCTACCCTTTCCACAATTGATAGTTTCAGAGCTGCAGGTCCTGATGGGTTCACTGCAGATTTCTATAAGAAAGCCTAGAGTATTATCAAACTGGATGGGGTAAGGTCAATCCAGTCTTTCTTCCAGGGGCAAAACATTCCAAACTACTTCAATCACTCCAACATTGTCTTAATCTATAAATATGCTAATGTTAACTCCTGGAATTAATACAGGCCTATAAGCCTCACTTCTGTCATCAGCAAGCTCATTAGTAAGATCTTGGTAACCGGATCATGACCTCTTCGGATAAAATCATTTCACCCAACCAATCTGCTTTTGTGCATGGTAGATCTATCACTTACAATGTGTTGTCGGCTCAAGAAATGTTGTTGGATTTGGATACGATCCGTAGAGGGGTAATATCATTTATAAGTTGGATATCAGCAAGGCTTATGACACAATTAATTGGGATTTTCTGCTGGATGTGCTATCTGCTAGGGGATTCTCTGGTCATTTTTGCAATCTCATTCAGCTCCACTCAAACAGCCATTCTATCCTCATTAATGGTCAATCTTGGGGTAATTTTAGTGCTTCCAAGGGCCTTAAGCAAGGAGACCCATTGTCTCCCTCACTTTTCATTTTGTTCATGGATTACCTTTCCAGATTGCTCAATTCTCCTGAATACTCCCAACATCAATACAGATACCACCACAAGTCCAATCTACACATTTCTCACCTCATCTATGCTGATGATGTGATGATCTTCTCCAATGCCCAGAAATATTCTGTCAAGAATATTCTGAAATGCCTCCAGGAAAACCAATCCTCCTCTCGGCTTCGAATTTCAATGCCGAGAAGTGTCATCTCGATTTGCCATAGAAGAATCTCTCTTAGCCATAAATCTTGGCTTCGGAATTCACTCGGTTTCATGAGTCCCCCTGGCCCATTAATATACCTCGGTGTTCCTCTCCTTAAGGGTAGAGTAAAGCAAACTCATTTTGACTTAATTTTACAGAAGATTCACATTCAATTATCCAGCTGGTCTCACTCATTTTTATTTAGTGGAGGAAGGATCACTCTTCTTAAAAGTATTCTCACCACTTTTCCTTCTTACACCCTCCAGATGATTTCCATGACAAAATCTACCCAACTGCAGTTGGAGAGAATTTTTAATAGATTCTTGTGGTCTTGTAAGAGGAAGCAAATCCATTGGGCTTCTTGGCAAAAGGTTGCCAAACCTACATGGGCTGGTGGTATTGGTTCCAAGAGCCTAAATCAGTTCACCCAAGTTAACCATTGTAAGCTTTAGATAAAATTTTAGTCTCAGAACTCTCTTTGGGCTAAATTTTTGAAAGGCAAGTATTGCAAAGATACTCACCCTGCACTGGTATACAGGAAAATGGGGGATTCTAGAGTTTGGTCTAGCATGCTTAAGGCTATAACTCAAGCAAGCAAGGTGTTCCCCTTGGAGCTGGACACTGGTCAGATATCCTTTTGGTTGGACAAATGGTGTCCTGAGGATTGGTTACTGCCAGCCCCTAATGTTATTAAAAACCCTCAGCTGAAAGTTGCTGACTGCTGGATCAATGGAGAATGGTCTTTCCCCAAGCTCAACTCCCTTCTTTAAGCCTCTTCTGCTAAGATTGTTACCACTATCCCTCTGAACACCTCCAGACCTGACAATATCAGTTGGGTAGCTTATATAACCCAAAGTTTATCTAAAGCCATATACTCCAAACTGTTCCAGTGGCAAGCTTCTCCTAGGGATACTGCTATATGGAATAAATATCTCTCTCCCTCCATGTCCTTTTTCTGTTGGAAGCTACTTCACAAATTTCTCCCCAACTAATGATCTCCTCAAGTTAAAAGGTTTGAGGGGACCATCTTGCTGTAGGCTGTGTAGTAATAGTGAGGAATCCTTAAACCATCTTTTCTTTGAATGCTCCTTTTCTCAGCAAGTGTGGTCTTAATGCATATGATACTTCAAGATGAATTTTAATTTTTTCTCTCGGAGTTTGGAGGGAAGCCAATTTGGGGGATGTCCCACTTATTATTGCTTGGTTTATATGGATGTGTAGGAACTAATCTACCTTTGAAGATACTACCCCTTGTGCCAAAAAAGTGGCTAGAAACTGTTTAACTTACTTTGCTAAGTTAGATAAATGGAAATGTTATCCTATTTTCTGCTCTCTCCTTCGTCGTTCGCAGGGTGCAGCCTGCTATTACCCTTGTGGATTGGAAAAACCCAGTCTTCCCCTTTATCAAGGCTAATACTGATGGTAGCTTCTCCCCTCAGGGAGCTGGTGTGGGGGGAGTTTTCAGAAACCATAGGGGTAAGTGTCTGATCTTTTTCCAAATTCATGTTCTTGTTGTAGATGCTTTAGAGGTAGAATTTATTGTTGTTTACTGGGCATTCAAGGTGGCTGCACATTTTAAGTGGTCTTCTCTTATTGTTGAAGTGGATTCTTCCAAACTATTTAAATCACTTGAAGCTGTTGACTCCCTCCCTTGGCACCTCCAGAGATGGATGGATAAAATTTCCTCTTACCGTGGCAATCGCAACTACCAATTTCAGCTTCATACTTAGAGAGGGCAACAAACCAGACAGAACTCGGTTAGCTAGGGAAGCTAAGTCTTCTTGTAGCAGCAAAATATCTAATTCACCTCCTCCCCCCTTCTTCCTGCTTGCTGGTGATCAAATGGCATGTCTCCACCTTAGAATCAATTATCAGCAATATGGTCTGGTCATCTAACTTATTGATGTTGATCTCATTGTTTTGCTTGTTTTGTTCAGTGTGCTTTATAAAGAGTATGTTCCTTCTCCTGTCTCGGTTTGTCTTCTGTTTTATGTTCTATCCTTCCTTTTTAGTGTAGAGTTGTGGGGTGTTTCAATGGACTCCCAATGGGTTATCTTTGTATTTTTACAATTCAAGTAACATGTAGGGAGCTCATGTAGCTTTTTTTAAAAAATATATATATATGGAATGGAGGAGGATGCGATTTTTACGGTGGGTTCTTGAGGCGAATTTCAATATATATATATATATATATTGAAGAAAGGAACAACTATTGGTTCCTTACTTGTTAGAAGAAAGGATGGTTACATAAAGATAGGGGTGATAGTCCCCTCACATCAAAAACAGACATGGGAGACCCAAAGGTCCTCACAAAAGATGGAGACATCACTGAATGCATAATAGAAAAAATAGAAAAATAGACACAGAAAAACGCTCTAGACCGAAATATAAACAAGTACAAATGTATACTAAAACCTAGAGACATTACTCATAAGCTATTCTGAAATGAGGAGCATCAAAGAGGTCTGCCTCCAGTAAAAAGGATAGGTAGGGAGGGGGAAAGAAGAGACATCAACTTCCATAGTGTCCAGTCCCCTTCTAGCAAGCCAATCGGTCGGCTTGTTAGCCTCTCTTAATAAAAAAGAGAAAAGGAAGTGTTGATTAAATATCAGATCTTTGATTCTGCGGACCCATTGTGAGTGATGTCAAGGTGGGGGCAAATCATCCTGCAGATATTGGAGTAGTAAGGTTGAGTCTCCCTTCACCTTGAGGTGCTACCAGTTGTTGGAAAGGGCAAAGGAAATGGCCTAATAGACTACCAACACTTTAGCTTCTAATGGGTTAGCTGCTTCTATAGGTTCCTGAAAAAAAACATAAACATTGTCTCTTATGATCTCTGAAAACACCACCTATGCCAACTCCAACATCAGAAAAGGAACCATCAGTATTAACTTTAACAAATGGATAGTCAGGGGATGTCCACACAATCTTAAGAACTCTGATCTATTTAGTTAGACCTAGGGGAGACTGTTTCAGGATTTGAGACAACTTATGGTATCTGACCAGTTTGGAGATGTATGAGTGGTTTGCCATCAAACTTGACACTATTCCTATGCATCCATATGAACCAAGCAATGATAAAAGGGATGGTACCAATCTTATCTTTCAGCCAAGAATGCTAGCATATATTCAGATCCTGCCAATCTAAGAGAATAGTATTGATACTGAACAAACCAGTGACATTAGTCCAGACCTCCTGTGAGAAAGGACAGTGGAAGAAAAGGTGTTGTATAGTTTTTGTATGTTGGCCACATAGATAGCATTTAGAAGGTCCCCTTAAACCTTTCAACTTAAGGATGTCATCAGTGGGAATGCATCTGTGGAAATTTCTCCAAAAAAAGAAAGACATGGAGGGGGTGAGGAATTTATTCCATAATTAAGCCACCCAATCAACAGGAGCCCATGTGTGTATAGTATTATAAATGTGTTTGGCTAGGCTGTGCAGCTGACTATTCTACCAAATGATTTTGTCTGGTTTGGATCTGTCAAAAGGAAGCTTTGGCACTTTAGCAACTGAGGATTCCTACAAGATCTAGTTAAGAAAAGGGGTTGACCAACTCTCTCCAAACCAGTAATCAACAACATGTAATTCAGTTCTGGAGCAGTGGGAATGGAGATTAACATCTCAGTTGGGCACCAGTGATCATACCAGAATAGGAGGTCCCCTCTACCCAATTCCCACTTATACAGTGTTTGAGAAAGATGTATGTGTTTAAGCATTTGTCTCTAAACCTTAGAAGCACCTGTTTTATCTTGAACCAAAGATGGATGTGTCTCCATACAATATTTACCACTCATGATTTTAGCCTAAAGAGAATTTTTTTGTCTGAACTGAATCCATAGTTTGTAGAAATTAACTTGCTGAAGATGTTTCATGCCTTTGAACCCACACCACCAACCCCAAAAGGTATAGCTAATTTTTGCCAGCTAGCCTAGTGTAGTTGCTTCCTTTGTCCTGACCACAGGAATCTATTAAAAATTCTCTCCATTTAAATTCTGGTACTCTTTTTCATGTAAGTCATTTGTAGCACGTAAGAGGGGAAGGTAGTAAGTATGCTCTTCAGTAAAGTTATTTTCCCACCAGTAGACATAAAGGAATGGGCCCAGCTGGACAATTATGCATGGATCTTACCCAATGTCTCTTCAAATTGAATCTGCTTAATTCTGCATTTGATGCGAAGCACACCTAATAACTTCATCGGGAGTTTGACCTAGTACAACCAGTAACTGAGTGATCCAGTGAGTAATTGAAGAATTAATTTTGTCAAGAAAAAGAAATTCACACTTGGCAGTATTAAAGTGCAGACCTGAAATTCTTGAAATTTCCTGAGGTAGTGGAGAACTTTCTTGACTACAGGTTTACTAGCTCTAGAAAACAACATGATATCATCAGCATACATTAAATGTGATACAATAATATTAGACCTGTGGTAATATCTGGTTTAATGATGAGGATGAACTTGAGAGTTCAATATTGTAGACAAATAATCCATTGCTATAATGAAAATGGTGGGAAATAGAGGGTCTCCTTGCTTGAGACCCCTAGTAGCAGTGAAACCACCCCAACACTGACCATTTATTAGGAGAGAATGGTGGTTTTGCTGAAGCCATCTTTTGATAAGGTAGCAGAAATCAGCAGGAAAGCCTCGGGCTTGAAGAACATCCAGGATGAAAGTCCACTCAATGGTGTCATAAGCTTTCTTGATGTCAAACTTATAAATCAGGTTGCCACCCCAACAAGGCTTATCCAAAACCAGCAGCAGCTCTTGAGCCAAAAGTACATTATCTGTGATAGACCTGCCCTTCACAATTGCAGTTTGATTCTGGGTAATAATCTTCTCCAGGTGGGGTTGTAACCTGCCCACCAGAATTTTGTTAATGACTTTACTGATAACAGATGTGAGGCTAATGGTTCTGAAATGGTTCCAGTCTTTGGTAAGAGTAGATTTAGGAATAAGCACACTAGTGGAGGCATGAAAGTACTAGGGGAGATCATTACCTATGAAGTAACTTTGTATGGCTTTGTTGACCTCATTTTTGATGAGGTCTTCCCCTCTTCTTTTTAGTGCTTAGGATCTAGCCTTAGGCTTTTCCTTTGACTATCTTAGAGGACTAGGATTGGGACCCGCCTTTTAGAAATTCAAACCACTTCTCAACTCCCTGCAAACTCCACAAACTTGACTATAGACCCCTAATCACCTAGAGGGTTGAAATCAAATGTGGAAGTTTAAAGGATGAGTTCCTATAGGACTCTTTGGCCTTAGGACTACCCTGGGTGGCCTCGGTCTGATGAGGGGGCTGACTTACATTACACTTACACACTACATTTCCACACACTTCCTAAAACCACACCCATACCCAACTTAACCTCCCGACTCATGTGGGTGATTCACATGGATGGTCCTTAACCCCTAAGCCCTCGCAAGCAGGGTTAGGAACAACATAACGAATGCCTCGAATGAGTCCTTTCATGGCTCATATGGGCTTGAAATGGTTTCATGGCTCAACCAAAATGATTTCTTTCCACCTAAATTCACCCAATTTTTAATTTCTCAAATTTTCAATTTTTGACCCCGGGACCCTACACCTACTAAACCTACCCAAAACCCTCGAAATTACCCAAATTTTTGCAAAATTTCCAAATTACCCAAAATTTTCCAAAATCAATCCCAAACATCTCCACATCACTCAAATTGATCATCCATACCCAAAAATACCAAAGATTCCAAAAATACCTCCCAATACCCTCCAAATACCCAAAATACCCTTCTTGGCCTAAAAATCCAAAAATTCAGAAAATTCTCAGAAAATTCCAGAAAATCCCAAATATTCCCAATTTCATTTTGTCCAACTACACCATGGGCCAATTTTGTCAATTTACCCTACTTTTGTCAAAACCCCCAATCTGACCCATTTTAACCCAAAGTGAACCCAATGTTAAACCAAACCTACCCAATTGACCCCAATTCTGGTCCAATTCAATTCTAAACTTCAATTCAACATTCCCAATACCAATTTAGACCAAATCCAAGTCCAATTTGATTGACATTTGGATCCAATCTCACTTTTGGCCTTAAAGCCCAAATTTGGACCCATGACCCAAACTTAACCCAAACTCACCCAATTCAACTCCAATTAACCTCAAATCTTTTCTAAATCTTCCTTAACATTCCCACAAACAAAACCCTAACATGATTTGCCCAAAATTTGAACCCAAACCCCACTAAAATTCAACCCAAAATCAAAAAGCCCAATTTTGATCTAAACCCAAACCTAACCCAAATAGGCCCAAACCTCAAAATCAAAACCCAACCAAAGCTGAAACCTCTTTGAAACACTCCCATAAACATTTCTCAACATTTATTTTACATCAATTTCAACCCTAGCCCAACATTGGCCCAAGTTAGCCCAATTTGACCTACATTGGCCCATTTACCAAATAAACCCAAATTCAACCCAATTCAAACCCAAACCACCTTAAATCTATTTCAAATTATCCATGAAACATCCCTAAACCAAAACCAACAACTATTTGGCCCAAACTTCTACAAAAATTTCCATCCATGAACACATCCTTAAACTTAAAAGCCCACTTCCCTTAAACCTTCTTAAAAGCCCATCTTCATTAAATTTTAAAAAGCCCAAACCATCCTAAAGCCCACATGACATTTCCCCTCATCATATTTTCAATTAAAATCATCCCTAAGTCCTAAACCAATCATCAAATAATTCTAAATGAAGCTTCATCCAAATTTCCACCAAATTATCCAAAATCCTTAAAATCCTTTTTTTATGAAATCGACCAAACCTTTTCCCAAGCCAAATGGAGCCATGGAGCCATGCACAAGCCATATGCAAGCCATGAGAGCCTCTTTACATGTCACCATGCCATTTTGGGCAAAAGGAGGAGGCTCTTTCCTTAATTCCTAAAGGTGATTAACCACTTCCATGATTCCACTAAACCATGCTTAAGCCTAATCGTGCTTGGATGGTGACTCGACCCTACCGATTATGCCGAGCCAAATCACTTTTCCCTCGGCCAAAACCAGGCCTCGGGTGGTGCACCTAGCCCAAATGGGTGGGTTGACCCATTTAGGTCCAAATCTAGCCATGCCCCATTCCACTTTGGATCAAAGCCTTTACACATGTCCATGGCCAATCGATCGCACAAACCTCCGGTCCCGACCCACCCGACCAAGATGGTGATCATTGCTCGGCCGGCCACCCAGGCCGCCGGAAAACACCATGGCCGAGAGCTCACATGTGAGCCAACATTGAAATTCTCACTTGCCGAGGCTGCCCCATCCCCAGTGGCTAGCATGGCTGATCTTCTCCTCACCAGAGCAGCTGATCCCAAGCCCTAACTCCCCTGAGAAGCCTTCCACCCTCTCCTATTTAAACTCCACCCCTCTCGGCCATGAGAGGAGCTAAGCACAAACCTTGCCAAAACTCTGCCAAAATTGTTCCAGACCCTTCTCCACCCTTAGAGCACTTGATCCCCAGTGGAATTCCCCTGCCATTTCTCCTCTGAAAGCTCAATTTCGTAGTCGAAATTCCACCCAAAACCAGGACACTTCTCCACGGTGAGCCAATTCTCAAATCGATTGGCTCTACACCTTCACTCGTACCAAGGGAAGGTGTCCACCATCAAAAGCCCCATCTCCAGGCCACCCGGTTGCTCCAGACCTCCAAGCTTTGTGATCGGGCTTGGTCGAAATCATATCCGGACAATTCACCAAACCGGGAGACTCCATCCGGAGCTCGCTAGGACCCAATCGAAGGTGCAACAACTCTCGGATTGAAGCCACACTTCTCCGAGCCAAGGTATGAGCTAACTCTTCATCCCGAGCTTCGAAGATTCTCTATTTCAAATGCCTTAGTTTCAATGCATGTTAACCGTATAGATGTGTTCGTCTCTTCAAGACGAATCCATAGAGTATAAGAACGTAAAAATCCATTGAGAATCGAGTGAGATCTTAGGGATTTAGTGTGGACGGCTCTCGGGTGAGAACACTTGGGGACGATGAACGGATGCCGTCCATTCGATACACGCGCGGACGAACGGCTCAGATGGCGTCGGACCAGGAAACGGTGCGAGAACCGCGGGGCCCGGGCTGCTGACTCAGATGGTGGCGCCCAATCACAACGCGACACGTACCCCTTCGGAGCTGCCGATGTTTCGCTGGCGCCGCGTGGATAAGTAGATAAATAGGGTATTTAATGTATTTATTAAATATCAGAAACTTCAAAAATTCATATCTTTGTGTAGAAAAATCACAAAAATAAAATAAAAATACCCTCTTGCTCGAGTGAACGGAGGAGAATAATGTGGAAAAGAAATCATTTAATTTCATCAAGTATTTTATTTTTATAATTTATTTACTCTCTGCATTGTTTTAATTCTCCATGCATGCATACAATTCACCATAGCATGAGACTATAGGGCTTTTGAAGCCTCCGAATTTGGGAACATTCCCCGAATTTTCCAAAGTCGGAGGCCATCCCTATGAAGAGTTCTTGATTTTTCAAGTTCAGTGTCACTCGTTTTGAGTATTTTAATTCCAAAAATTAGCATGTTGTGAAATAAATTCTAGGAAAATTTGGTGATGTTCCTTATGACCAGAGAACCCTAGGAAAAATAGATTTTGGCTTAGTTCATTCAAAACAACCCTAATCGACTTAAAAACCCAAAATAGGTCTTTAATTAATTAGAGTTAACCAGGTATCAAATTGACTTGAAATCAATTCTCCACTGACCTTTAGGATCAGAGGAATCCACCATAAAA
Source organism: Papilionanthe hookeriana x Papilionanthe teres (assembly GCA_022702705.1). NCBI lineage: Eukaryota > Viridiplantae > Streptophyta > Magnoliopsida > Asparagales > Orchidaceae > Papilionanthe > Papilionanthe hookeriana x Papilionanthe teres. The sequence goes on from JAKZJZ010000201.1 coordinate 37,407, forward strand.
ATTTGAGGTCAATTGGACTTGGTTAGCCCCACTAATTGGGTTGATTAAGTCACTTAGCCATTTTAAACTTTAAAAATTCATAACTTTTAAAATACTTTTCAAAAATTCACCAAATTGGTTTTGGAGCCTCTCTGATATCAGGGGAATCTAAGAAAATTAAAATTTCAATTTTCTAAAAAAGTTGATTTTTAATAATATTTTAATATTTTTAATAATTAAAAAATAATAAAAATCACAAAAATAATAAAATTCACCAAAATGTCACATTTTGAATTTTAATCACTTAGGAACAAATCCCACATTTTTCCTAGGTCTATTTAGTGAGATATTGAATTTTAAAACCCTAGGGTAATTTTAAAATTAAAAAAAATGTATTTTCTAGCATTTTCACTAAAATAATTACAATAAATCATAGAAAAATCAGAAAATTGCAAAATTTAATTCTCTGGTTTCCTTGATATCAGAGAGATTTTTGAAAAATATAAAATCCATTTTTCAACATTTATTTTATTTTTAAATTAATTAACACTCCAAAACTTAAAATAATTATAATAAAAATAATATAATTCAAAAAATCACCAAAATTGGTCCAAGTGCTTCCCTAGTCATTAGGAATGTCCCCTAATTTTCTTAAGGACAGAAACTTTCCTTTGGTCATGTTATCAAATTTTCCTTGAAAATCCCTATTTTCCACAAAAATAATTATATAAATAAATTAAATACAGAAAAATCACATTTTCTCCTCTCATGTCTTTATTGACATGTGAGTGAAGTCATATAAAAATTTCAAGTTCATTTGGGTTCAATTTAGTGAGTTATGAAATTATTAAGCTTAAGGGGTAAAATGGTAATTAAACTTTTAACCCTTAATTAAAACTTTAGGTTTAATAAAAAATCAACAAGTAAAATATTTGATCTTAATCTGATTTGGATGATTAAAATTTAAATAATTAAAGGGTAGAAACCCATTAAACAATTTTTAAATGATTAAACTTTAATTAAATAATGGATTAAATTTGGAAGAATAATAAAATTGGAATTATTAAAATAAGGGATATTTATTAGGAAGAGATTTATTCTTTAATTTAAAAATCCCTAAATTAATCATCTCATTAATATTCAACTCTTAATTAAAATGATAATTCACATTCAAAATATTAAAAGACTTAAAATCTCAATTAAAATAATTAAATTAAATTAAATTAAATTAAAACAAATTAAATTAAATTAAACTAAATTAAAATTAAATTAAATTAAATTAAATTTAATAATTAAATTAAATTAAATTAAACAATTAAATTAAATTAAATTAAATAATTAAATTAAATTAAATTAAATAATTAAATTAAATTAAATTAAATAATTAAATTAAATTAAATTAAATAATTAAATTAAATTAAACAATTAAATTAAATTAAATTAAATTAAACAATTAAATTAAATTAAATTAAATTAAATAATTAAATTAAATTAAATCAAATCAAATTAATTAAATACCAAATCAAATTAAATTCAACTATGTTAAACTAAATTAAAACTCAATTAAATTAAGTCAATTAAATATAACATCACCTAAGACATAAAGAATTCAAAATAAATGTAAAGCAACTTGAACACTATTCCAAATTTAAACCCTTTAACTTAAATCAAATCATTTGAATACTAATTTACCCTCGAAAGCTTTGATTATTATAACTCCTAAATGGAACATCAAATGAAGTGTTACCTCACTCATAAGATATTCAAATGTCCTAGTTCATCGAGCAAGTTAACAAGACTCGAAAACCTCTGGACGATCGATTCATTTATATAATTAAATTCATTTGGACTTAAAACAATCCTGAAAATATTGAAAAGATGTTTAAGATTCTTCTTAAGCACTTCCTCAATATGATATGATATTTATAAGAACAATTGGATTTAATTGTCCTTTGATGATGAAAATCGTCTTCAAACAAAAAACACAAAGAACCTAGACGTCATAGGAGATGACTAGCTATAGGATTAGGAATTTGGTAGAAAACCATAACCTTTCCCCTAGCTTTACCAAGGAACTTGTGTAAATATTCTAATTGTGTTTTAAGTGCAGCTTGGGATGACGGGAAGACCCTCCGTGTACGCTTTTATTTTATTGCAATTTACTTTCTTGCAATTTACTTTCTTGCAATTTACTTTATTGCAAATGCATTTTACTTTTCTTGCATGATAAAACAACTCGTTGCATGAAAACCCACACCTTTAGGATAGTCCCTAAAACCGAAACCAAAACTAAGTTAAAAGTCATTGCAAGATAAAATTCACCGCCACAACATTTCAAAATATAAAACAACTCAAAATTTAATCACAAACGAACACAAAACTACAATTGCAACTAAATTAAAACGTCCCGTCGGATGATCGGGAATACCTCGGATGATGTAACCTACGTGTTGCTAACGGGATTTCCCACGGTCTAAATGAAAGTGTGGAACTCATTTAGTTGAGTTTAGCAAATTCATCCGGACTAAGTGAATCCGATAAAAATAATGATGCCGGAAGGATGGAACCGTGGATCTTAACCGGTGTCGTTATAATCAACTTTAAGATTTGTTTTAATCAAAATACAAAACACTCGGAAATTAAGATTTTCTCTAAACCAAAACACTTTTCTCATCTCCCCGATTTATGATTTCTAAAACTAAACCTCTCGCAACAACAAGGAACTTGGGCATGGTGGGCAAAGACGGCCATCGTCGTCAAGCAAAACTTGAACCTACTTCAACGAAACTTTTCTAGAATTAAATAACCAAGCCATAGGACTTCGAGGTAGCTTGCCTAGTGCAACATAAATCCTCAACTCTTCGTTAGTGCATTTGCATTGCAAATTAAGCCCTAACCGGTCTTAGGATTCCGAGGTAGTCGTCCGATACGACAATAAACCCTCACATCTTCTAGTGCTATTTGTTTGATTTTATCATACAACTATAAGCCCTAACTAATTAAAATCGGCAAGATCAAAACATTTAAATAAGTATTAGGACTTTCCCGAACTCAAGCCAAACAATAGGATAGTCGGGAAATTACCGAAGTTCACTTCGAATCGCTGATTTCTCCTACTTTTCTTCCTTCGGATTCACAAAACAAAATGTTCCAAACTTGATCCATTCCCCATCGAAATTCCAAAATTCAATCTTTGAAAACCTTAAACTTTGAAATTCTTGAGAGCAGAATTATCGATTATTATCGAGAGTTTTCTTAAGTGATTCCCGTCACTTAAGATGTAATTAACTATGGGGCTTGCCCTTATAAGGAATTTTAAAGAACCTGTGTAATATAAACCCCGTTTAATACTTTCATATTAAGCAGGGGAATTTGTCGGCTTATAAAATTGGTTCGCGTACCAAACGGATGTCACAAAACTTCTAGTTTATTCGATCGAGCCCCACCATCAAGCGAGTGTGTCTATCTTTAGGGATAGATACACGGCTCGTGGTGCGGTGCTCGTTTATATAAACTATTTGGGATGTGAGATCGGCTTAATCTCATATCTTAAAACTTTCAAATTTAAAAATTATTTTCGAAGCCAAATACTACTTTCTAAATTATATATATATTTAAATCAAATTTAAAATTTAAATTCGCCGACAACTTCTGTTAGGCGACCCCCCTTTTAAAATACAACACAACCCAAAAAATAAGCCGCACAAATTCTGGCGACTCCGCTGGGGAGGATTCCTCTCTCCATTATAATCAAATAATTCTGCTTTCAAAAATCGGTAGTGTATCCATGTCCCTAATGGATCAAACTACCCTTCTTTCCGTTGGAATACTATGTTCATTTCTATCTTGAACAGGTATAGCCAACATTCTCTCGGATTTAGGAGCCATTGTTTAGACACCCCTAAACAGAGAGGTTCCGAGATCCTTTTACCTCATTTCTGAGGTGGGGTGGACCCCCAATAGGTGTTAGTTTAGGAATGATCCTTCGAGTCGAGAAGTCTTGCTTAAGACTTTCTTTCCCTTTCCAACTCTGAATCGGATTCCTTACCTTCTCTACACCTTTGAACATTCCGTTCTAAATAAACAAACCCTCTAATAAGTGATTCTTTTAACAAATGATTCTTTTTTTATAAATACATGGACAAAGAATGAGTTCGGACTCTTTTAATTCCTTTCTTTTCGTCCCGAAGAAAAGAAGCATAACTTGGGACCGACAACCGTAATCTACCTTGCGTAAATGGAAGCCCCGAAACCGATTTTCTCCTTCACCAACGGATCGGACTTCGCCGTCTATAAGGATGAGCTGCCCGACAATGGGGTCATCCGATTTGGACAGGGATTTGAAAACACGAACGTCAAGGTCACCGACGTCTCCCTCTTTGCACTGACGAACAAGGTATCTGAAGCTAAGGAACCACTGCTGGAGTTCACCCTTAGGTCGACCCAAGAGTTTCCTCCCCTGCAAAGGGTCCCGACCAGGAGTACTGCCGTCCGCAGGAGGACTGTTCTCACTACCCCCACTGGTCTAGTTGTTTCTGCACCTACCCCGATTTCTATCAAATCAAAGGGGAAAGAAATCCAGAACTATGGTAAACCTGTTACCGTGAAGGGTACGGATCTTCCTGTAAGACCTTCTGTCTTCGAAATCGGGTCCAGTTCGAAGATTCCTTCGCTGACAAAGACCCAAAGAAGAAATAGAAATAGAAGGATCGCCAGGGAAGCCAGAGCTGCTGAGATTGCTTTCCTGGAGGAAATTCCAGAGTTGCCAGAATATACACCGCTACCAGAATATACACCACTGCCTGACTACATACCACTTTTGGGAGGAAGCAGGTTCCATCCCCTCTCCGCCGCAGAGGACGAGGAGAATGTTCGCAAGATTGCCGCCACATTACCTCGACCCGCATACTACAACGATAGCCGCAAGAAAAGAACTAGAACTACGCCGTTTGCTCGACCGCAAACTTTGGTAGAAAAGCTAGCAAAGAAGGAAAACCGCCCGTGTCGGAAATTCTACGAAGGATAGGACGGGTGCTGGCCAAATCCCGTCTCGGGCCCCGAGTAGAACCCGCCGTCATGATAGAAAAGCCAAGCAAGAGAATGAAGGCTAGCCCGCCCGTCGTAGTATCGGGATTACAGATTAGGGAGGATACCACCTTCCAAAGATTCGGCCGATGGACCATCCGGTCATAGACCTTCCGCTGCTGAAGGATGGTGTGGCGTCCCACTACGGGGCGACTGAGACCGAAACAAGCAGCTCCGAGAAAGAAAGTCTCGCCGAGAGGCCGGAATCGAAGAAAGTGCTACCGCGATGAAGGGGACTCGTGAAAAAGGACCCGGCAACCATCGCATGACAACCACAAAGATACAGCGTGAAAGCTCCGCTAGAAGATGCCATGGAAAAGCCGAGAACCGACATCCGACGGTTGGCAAAAGAAAGAGAAGAAAAGTTCGGAGATGAGATCGGCTCATCGGAATTCATGGACAACGAATATGCGGAAATCAACATGGTTGAGACACGAGCTTCATCATCTTCTCAAGGTGCTCCCTGCAGGCCGCAGAAGAGAGGAGCCGGAACCGATGAAGAGACGGCTTCAGGAAAAGGACGACACGATCGCTCAAATGGCGAAGAGGATGGAAGAGATGGCCATAGCCTCCGGCCACTCTCCGCAGTCAAGTACAACCACATGGAGAGACACCCCGTAAGTCATTCACATCGTAGACGGAGGAAAGGAGATTACATCCGTCACCTGGGATGACCAACCGAAAAAGACACAACACAAAGTATGATCCCCGAAAAGGATATCAAGAACTTGGTAGAGCAAGACAGCGAGAAGCCTTAGCACAATAGAAGAACGGGACATCCATTCGGACGGGTAGACCTTACCTGAAGAATTCGACGCCGTCCAATACCCGAAAGGCTTCGTACCACCTCTCGTTTAAGACATTCGACGGAACCGGAAACCCCCGACAAGCATGTTGCACACTTTCGTGCCGCTTGTTGCAATGCCGGCGGGAGCGATGCGTTACTCTTCCGACAGCTCGTCAGCAGTCCGTCGAGAATCGCCTCCGACCGGTATGCGACCACTCCAACTGGCTTGCGTGAAGACATTCTCGCAGCTAGAGAACCTCTTCATCAAGCGATTCGCCGGAGCTCAGCACCACATCACTATAGGTGATTTAGTGGCAGAGAAACAAAGGCCGAATGAAACTTTGGTGGATTACATACTTCGATGGAGAAACTTAAGCATGAAGTGTGAACCACAACCGCAAGAACAACATGCAGTCAGCATCTTGCTTAAAAGCATTCACGGCCCGATAAGCACTTCTCCTCAAGGGATTCACTATTAAGACTTTTGAGAAGCCGTCAAGCAAGGCCGGAAGCTTGCAAGAAGAGGCGAAGCAATTAAGTTTTGCACGACAAGACGGACAAGCGTGAATCCGGTGAAGACCTTCGAGAAGAAATTCGGGATCGTTGCGAGCAGCTTGACAAAGGCAAACAACCGATGCAAATACCACCGTAACGGCCGCAGAAGAACCACAACAAAATTACCAGCAACCCCGGTCCAGCTATCAGTCGTCTCCGCAGTATGAACAACCGTCTCGTCCGCAACGTACATTGAGGGAGCTTCATCAGCTTCGCAAGGTGCTCATGCAGCCACAGAAAGAGAGGAGCCAGAACTGATGAGAAGGCAGCTTCAGGAGAAAGACGACACTATCGCTCAAATGGCGAAGAGGATGGAAGAGATGGCCGTAGCTCTGGCCACTCTCCAGAGTCAAATGCAACCACAAAGAGAGACACCCCCAGAGGTCATTCACATTGTAGACGGAGGAAAAGAGATTACATCCGTCAACGGGGATGATCAACTGAAAAAGGATACAACACAAAGTATGATCCCTGAAAAGGATATCAAGAACTTGGTGGAACAGCAGGTGCGAGAAGCCTTAGCACAATCGAAGAGCGGGACATCCATTCGGACGGGTAGACCTTACCCGGAAGAATTCGACGCCGTCCAGTACCCGAAAGGCTTCGTACCACCTCCGTTCAAGACCTTCGACGGAACCGGGAACCCCCGACAAGATGTTGCACACTTTCGTGCCGCTGTTGCAATGCCGGCGGGAGCGATGCGTTACTCTTCCGATAGCTTCGTCGGCAGCTCGTCGAGAATCGCCTCCGACCGGTATGCGAATTACCCAACCGGTTCCGTGAAGACATTCTCGCAGCTAGAGAACCTCTTCATCAAGCGATTCGCCGGAGCTTCAAGCACCACATCACTATAGGTGATTTAGTGGTAGAGAAACAAAGGCCGAATGAAACTTTGGTGGATTACATACTTCGATGGAGAAACTTAAGCATGAAGTGTGAACCACAACCGCAAGAACAACATGCAATCAGCATCTCGCTTAAAAGCATTCACGGCCCGATAAAGCACTTCTCCTCAAGGGATTCACTATTAAGACTTTGAGAAGCTGTCAAGCAAGGCCGGAAGCTTGCAAGAAGAGGCGAAGCAATTAAGTTTTGCCGACAAGACGGACAAGCGTAGCCGGTGAAGACCTTCGAGAAGAAATTCGGGATCGTTGCAGTGAGTTGACAAAGGCAAACAACCGATGCAAATACCACCGTAACGGCCGCAAAGAACCACAACAAAATTACCAAGAACCCCGGTCCAGCTATCAGTCGTCTCCGCAAGATGAACAACCGTCTCGTCCGCAACGTACATCGAGGGAGCTTCGAGCGAGAGAATATCCGTTCAAAAATGAAGCAAGATCGAAGATGTTCCGTAGCTTAATGAAAACTCCGGATTTCCACTGCCAGAGCCCAAAAGACCGAGAGGAAGTCAACAAGAAAGGTGATCCCAACTTTCGCCCCTATCATCGGATGCTTCGGGCACAAGATAGAAGACCGCATTACCTTTAAAAGTTGGCTCAACGACAACCTTCGGAAAGGAAATATAACAATCCCGAAGGAGTACATGAAGGAACCCCGTAAAGGAGGTTCCGTCAATGTTATCTCAACCGATCCCGTCATCCCGATAGATCCCTATGCAACCGACGATGGATGGACTACCGCCTCGGACGAGATCTTCGAAGAAGATTTTAGACAACATCCGAACCGCTTCGGTGCGAGCTTCAATTCAGTAGTTCGAGACCCGTTAAGCTCGGTACTATCACTCGCGATGAAGAGCCACCTCGACAGGAGAAAATCGAAGAGAAGAAGAAAATCGACGAAGAAGAGGGGACCGAGATTCCTAAGGCTGGACTAGGGGCCGCTATCCTAAGATAGTTGCTTCCGATTCGTGGGAGAAATCCCTCGAACCTCTAATTTTGTATGATTATCCGCTTCACTTCGGTGGGATCATATAATGATAAGGGTGATGGCGTTGGCTACGTTTTGACTGTTTCTAACGATTACGTAACTAACGACAATCCGGGCGTCGATTTCGATACCAACAACAATTCTCAAATCATACATGATCTCGACGATCACAATGACGAAGAGGGAATCCATCAAGGAGGCTACGAGAGCTCAACAAGCAACGGCTCTATCTCGCGAGTTTCGAGGAGCTCCAGCTTACGATAGAGTTAGAGCCTTCGCATTTTGAAGATAATCCGGAAAAGCCCGTCATTCCGATTCAGGAGGAGACACCAAGCAAACTCAACACTAGATTCGAAGAAATTGCGAAGTCAACCTAAGAAGTGGAAAAGTTCTACCTCCAAGAATGGGTCCAAAAGACAAAGGAAAGCGTGTGGTCGTTCAAGAAGAACCAACCCCAGCAGAAGAAATACCCATTCGAGAAGAAGCCGAGACGCAAGAGAACAAAGTGGACTACAACGTGCTAGCCCATCTTAGGAAACTACCGACCAACCGAGCATCTACGATGCTCTCATCTTATCAAAGGAGATGAGAGATGCTCCGATCAAGGCCTTACTTGATCCGAAATTCGCTTAGCTCAAATGGCCGGAGATTCCTTGGATGAGGTTTGCTCGTTAAAGGAACAAGCCGAGGTGTTACCTTCACGTACAATGACCTACTACTGGGGATGCGAGCATCACAACCGACCGTTGTACATTTCGGCTACAATCGGGAAGTTTACGCTCTCCGCAGTTTTGGTGGATCCGAGAGCATCAATCAATATAATGAGTCTTCGAACACTAGCATACTTGGAAATCGATGCTCGTGAGCTCGAGGCCGACAAAATGTTATTAAGAGGATTCAACCGTAAAGGAGAAAGAGCCCTCGGACAATAACGCTACCGATGAAGACCGGTGATTTAGCAAAGACAACCGCAAAATTTCATATAATCGATTCGAAACGTCGTTCAACGCTCTATCGAGCCGACCATGGATACATGAAAACAGGATGGTACCATCATCTCTACACCAAGTGCATCAAGTACTACGATGGAGGGGAACAAGGCATCAAAGGTGACTTACAACCATTCTCCGTACATGAGATCGGAGTCCATGAAGATGCAGCTTATTATGCACCGCCAAAGAAAACAATCTTCTCCAGAGATACCGTAACAAATGAAGCAAAGAAAGTTCGAGACAACGAAGAACCCGAGGTTCTAGTCCAACGACTCACTCACCACTCCCTTCCGGCGAGATGGTGAAGGTTTCTCCACAACTCGCATCCGAGGTCGAGGCCGGGGACGAGGCCGTGGTAGTAGACACTAGGACAATCGGACGTAAGAAACCAGCCATCAATGTCGATCGGGAAGATAGCTTCGAAGAGGAAAAAGAAATCAAGCAAGAAGCAAGCAACAATAAGTCGAAAGAAGCCGCAATACAAGATCTCCCTCGAAGATGAAAAGAACGAAGAATACAAATCAATGTACGAGAAGATTAACCACTACGTACATACTATGACTCTAACTCCGATCCATTCTAATAAGATCGAGGGTGTGGAGGTCAAAGAGGTACGTAGTGACGGTGCAAAGCCGATCAAATTCTACCGTGGTGCTTCTTCCTCCAAAACTGAAAATAATGTACAATTCGAAGATGTCACTTCATCGAATTAATGGAATTACCTTTCGAGTGGTACTCTCCCCGTGTTCAAAATTTAATTCAACGTGGTTTCTTACCTCGACAATGGACAAAAGGCCAATCACAACATTTTGAAAAGTTATGGAATAACTCCGGTCGTCCTCCCAATTCAAAGTATGGACTCGGATTCGGCACGAGTAGGTCGGCCGACGATACTCGAATTTTGCTTGGTTGTCACTCGCAAGTCCAATGAAAACCGCATGGAAACTACGGACGAACTCGAAGATTTACAAATCGAAGACGCTCCACCGTAATTCGAAGAGGAAATTAAATCCACAATAGATGAGTTAATGAAGTTAACTCGGGTACTAAATAAGAGCCTAGACCTACCTTTGTTAGCTCCTTACTCAATAAAGAAGACTCCGAAGAAATAATCAAGTTATTAATGGAATTTAAAGATCGTTTTGCTTGGAGCTACGATGAAATGCCAGGATTAGCCCCGCAGGTTGTAATCCATAAGTTAGGAGTGGATCCTACTTCGCTCCGGCCGACAAGGTCCCTAAGAATGCGTCTAGAAATCGAACAACAAGTCATACCGAAGTTAAAAAGCTAATAGACGCTAAATTTGTCCGTGAAGAACAATACCCGACTTAGCTAGCCAATGTAGTGCAACCGTAAAGAAGAATGGTCGATCGAATTTGTGTGGACTTCGCAGATTTAAACAAGGCATGTCCAAAAGATGAATTCCTCTACCGATTCCAGAACCGATGATCGATATTGCTTCGACACATGAAATATTCTCATTCATGGATGGATCTTCGTGATACAACCGGATAAAAATGGCTCCGTGAAGATGAAAAGCTTACAAGCATTCGTAACGCCGATCGGAGTATTTTGCTACACAGTGATGCCATTCGGACTGAAGAACGCAGGAGCAACTTACCAAAGAGCAATGACAAGAATTTTTGATGATCTCATCCACAATCAAGTCGAATGCTACGTGGACGATGTCGTCATCAAAAGCAAAGTAAAGGAAAACCACCTGTATGATTTGAGAATTGTTTTCGAACGATTAAGACAATTTAACCTTAAGATGAAACCCTTAAAATGCGCTTCGGCGTCACCTCCGGAAATTCTTAGGATTCGTTGTCCGACATCGTGGAATCGAAATCGATCCGGAGAAGATTAAAGCTATCTTAGAAATGCCGCCTCCCAAAACCTTAAAACAATTACGATCTTTTCAAGGGAAGCCGGCATATCTTCGACGCTTTATCTCAAACCTCGTCAGTAGGTGTCAGCCTTTCTCGGCACTAGTTAAAAAGGACGCCAAATTTATTCGGGAAGAGAAATGCCGAAGGCCTTCGAAGACATTAAACAATATTTAATGACACCTCCCGTCTTAGCAGCCCTGGCCTGCAGTAGACCGTCGATACTTTACACCGCGGCTCAGACGACTCCCTGAGCCCCGTTAGCCTGTGTCAATGATGAAGGTAAAGAAAATGCTCTTTCCTACTTAAGCCGTCGTTTACTTCCGACGGAAGTAAGGTATCCCGCAATCGAAAAGCATTGTTCGGCCCCGATCTTCGCCGCTCAAAAGCTCGTGCACTACATGCTTTCTCATAAGGTCAACTCGATTTCGAAGTTTAATCCATCGCAATACTTCGATGACTCGTCCAACACTTTCCGCAGTACTTGCCGTATGGTCAATGATATTATCGCAATTCGATATAACTTTCGTGCCTCGCGTGCCGTAAAGGGACAAGTCTTAGCAGACTTCCTCGCAAGACACCCTTCGCCGGCCGAATCTCCTCTCAATGATGACTTGCCGCACGAACAAATAATGAACCTAGAAGACCTCGACGATCGACGTTGGGAATTATATTTCGACGGAGCATCTTCAAGCACACAAAGACGAAGAATCGCAAGTGATAGTGCCCTGTAAGGCAGAATCGGCTAATCTTTATAACACCGGAGCGGGGATGTTAAGATACTCCTACCACTCGACGTAACCGTGTACAAACAACGAAGCGTAATACGAAGCCCTCATAACGGGATTGGAATTAACCATTCAAACGGGAATAACGTACATCAACATCTACGGGGATTCACGATTAATCATTCAACGGATTGCTCGGACAAGATAGCAATTTTAAAGCCAAGACTCGAACAATACTTCCAAGATGCCATACAATTGTTGGAACGGATTCCAAATGTGACAATCTACAAAATTCCTAGAAAAGAGAATGCTTTAGCGAGATGCTTTAGCCCGTCTCGCAAAAGAATTTGCTCGTTTGCAAGATGAATCGAAGGAAGTGTCGGCTCACTGACGTCGGTCCTATCACAACTTGACATAGACGTGATACACAAATCGAAGAAGAAAAAGAATCAACAGAAGAAGTGACGAAAAACACGTAAGATCGGCGACAACCATTAATGATACTACTCCGCAAACAGAAAGCTACCGACGATAGGTCGCTGGCCCATCGGATCAAGAAAAGAACTCGTCCTACGCATTAATAAACAACACATTGTACGTAAGGTCTTTCGATCAAATGTGGCTAAGGTGCTTAAGCGGGTCCGAGGCCCGCGAAATCGTTAAAGAGGTGCATTCAGACTCCGTGGCGCTCACCGACCGGGTCCAAAGATGAAAATGAAAATTAAAAGACTAGTGGTACTACCGGCCCTCGATGATGACCGACCGCATGAAAATCGCCAAGAGCCGTCACCAATGCCAAGTGCACGGAGTGGTTCTGACACCAACCTCCAAATGTGCTACACCCGACAATCGCGTCGCGGCCATTCGAATGTCGAGTACGTGATATAGCTGGGTCCAATAGAACCACCATCTTCGAAAGGACATCGTTTCATTCTTGCGGCTACAGATTACTTTTCCAAGTGCGGCAGTAGCCCAACTTAGAGAAGTGAAAGCACACCACGTGCTACAGCTTTTCAAGAACCAAGTTGTCTACCGTATCGGAGTGCCGCGCAGATCATCTCGTATAATGGGTCGCATTCGAAGCACACAAATCAACAATTTTGTCGGAGACACGGAATCGACCGGCGATACTCGACAATTTACTACCCAAGAGCAAACGGTCTCGCCGAGGCTTTTAATAAAACTCTCGTTCAAATCTTAAAGAAAACCCCGGACGATAATAAGAGAAATTGGCACGAGAAATTGTTAGAAGCCTTATGGGCCTACCGGACAACCTTCGTAACTCCTACTCAAGCTACACCTTACGCTCCGGTGTATGGGTCCGAGGCAAGTTGTTACCTTTAGAGGTTCAACCTTCCTTCACTCGAATTGCAGCTTGTAAACAAGATCACGACGAAGAAAACGCCGCACTACGACTCGAAGAATTAGAAAGCCCGGAAGGGAAAAGACTTGCAGCCGCAACAGAATTTAGAACTATACCAAGCTAAAATGATTCAAGCCCATGACAAACCGGTCCGCCCAAGAACCTTCAAAGTTGGTGACTTAGTTCTCGTTTCAAGAGACCTATTCTCGCACACCGCAAGATAAGAGGAAAATTCGAACCCACTTGGGAAGGACCGTTTCGTGGTCGAAGCAAGATACTCGGGAGGTTCCTACCGCGCTAGTGAATTGCCGGGAGAACGACATATGCTTCCGATCAACGGACGATACTTGAAAAAATATTACGCTACCTGATGTTTCGAAGGAATGAATTCTTCATCCCTAAGAAACACGGGTGAAGTAATTACTTATGATTAGGTCCGAACTCAAAAATAATAAAATGTGCTAAAATAAATAAAATCATGATAATAAAGTTTTCCTCGTTTTCTTCTCCAAATCAAAATTCCTTTTCTGATCTTATCCTACTTCATTCCTGTTAAATTTCAAAATATATAAATAAAAAATGTATCTTTAATAAACATTTTCTTAATGTTCTTGTTCTTAGTACAACCCCTGATCCTTTTCCTTGTCTTTTCGCAGGGAAATGTCGAATCCGGCGGTTGGTCTTGAACTTTAAGAATGGCGTAAGCCTCGCACTCGATGAAAAGAGGGTGAAAGATGGAGCGATAATCGAGATCGACTCGCATTTCGCACCAGCGAGCTTACAAGACGAGGAAAGTGACCGGGTCCCGCTAACCGAGAAGAACCGCCCGACGTACAGCTGATGAGAGTGGGTGGCCCAAGCCACCAATCCAACAACAAGAAAAGAAAAGCAAACACCGAAGAAGACAAGAAAATGAAGTCCGTAGTCGCTACAGCGGAAGGCAAGCTTGTGCCGCCGCGCCCGCAGTAAATTCAAGAAGTTCGGAGAGCTACTCTCACGCCCACGCAACGAAGAAATAAGAATCGCCGTATCCGTAAAATGTTAACAAAACTAGCCGCGGACCAGCGCGACGAGACAATTGCTAATGCCAAGACTCACACTTCAAGGACACCGGTTCACCAGAACTCCGAAGAAAGGAGGCCAGCTCCTACAATAACGAGAAGAACTGTGGAAATCTCCGTAAGATCGAAGGAAGAAGGCTACCACGCCACCGGATAGAACCACCCGCAATGCATGACCTTGTCGCAGTAAGCAACCCTGGGGATGTCCCGACGAGCATCATCCCCGAGGAGCCGAGGTATGCGGGGAACGTGAAGGGATCGAACCATATATCCCACAATATGTCACAAGGCCTCGCCATCCGCAGATCATTCCGGAATACAAGCCGGAGAGGATGCGTAATGTCGAAAAGAAAACTTTCGAATACTTCGAGAGAATTAAAGGAAGAAGAATCAACATACTAGAAGGCCTCGAGCTACACACCGACGTATTCTCGCAGTATGAACAACAAAGAAATCGTGGATTGTATCCGGATCCGAAAAGAATGGGCCGAGCAGAGCCGCCTAAGGGAAAACACATACTCGAACCCCGGAGATGGATGCCGTGGAAAGGAAGAATCACAATACAATGCGGATGCTCGCTACAACTTTGTCGAAGACGAAAAGGAAACCCACTGTGGATACTCCGTCATGGGCAAGTAGATCCGATGCCATTAGTTATCAAGAGAATGGTAAAAAGATTGATAACATGGAGGGTACCGCCAGCAGATTGCATACCCAATAGCCGCATTATCAACATCTACAAACGAGGTGACCGCATACCCCCACATATCGATCACCACGACTTCGTCGACCTTTCGCACAGCCTCTTTCCCGAATGAGTGTAACATCATGTTCGGATCCGACCTCCGGATAACAGGCCCGGGTGAATTCCGAGGGCCAAGAAAGATACCTTTACCGGTGGGTTCCGTCATGATACCGCAAGGTAACGGAGCGTATATCGCAAAGCATTGCATACCGTGGGTGCCGTGGAGCGAATCTCGCTACTTTCGTGAGGATGGACGACAAGAAAATACCTTACCATTTCCAACCGTACCCGCAGCTAGAGAACCTCCGCCTTACGAGTCGTGAGTTACATGGGAAATATCACACCTCCAATGTACATCCAATCGGCATCCTTGCCAAGGATGGCTTGGAAGGTGATGTTATCGACCATGTACCTCACTATTCGTACATGGATTTTCGACGTATGATTCTTTTGATGGACCAACAAAGATCATACACAGTCCGTTTCGAGTCTACATGGATTGTATGAAATATATTCCAGATCGAGTCGTATGATATATTTTCAACATGATTGGAATGAAAGTGACCATGTCACGTTTTTGGCCTTCACCTCTTTTGTGCAAATTGATTAGGAAACGCCATTAAAGTTAAATGAACTTCGAACAAAGAACAGAAAAGAAATGAAATAAAAAAAAAAAAAGAGAATAAAAGAAAACTTTCTAAAAAAAATCTAAAAATGACAAACACCAAGTTCACATGAACATTAAATAAACAATAAAATAAAATTTGAACCATTAAAAGATAAACGAAATCAACACAAATCTCAAATTCCATCCTTCCAAACTTCAAAATCAAACTTCATCTTTACAAATCTCAAATCAAATCCTCAATCAAATTCCAAATCCAATCTCGATCAAGTTTCAAACTTGATCTTCCAAATTTCAAATCAAATCTTAAATCAAATTTCGATCGAGTTCAAACTCATCCTTCCAAATTCAAATTCAATCTTTCCGCATTCTAAATCTCTATCAAATCTCAAATCCGATCTTCTAGATCTCAAATCAAATCTCAATCGAAAATTCAAATTCAAACTTTTGGGTCGAGGATTTTACATCCAAGACTGCACTGCTTTAGGATTCTTTTCCTATTGCACTGAAATACATCAAATCAAACACTTTTGGGTCGAGGATTTTACATCCGAGACTGCAATGCTTTAGGATTCTTTTCCTATTGCACTGAAGTACATCAAAATTCAAACTTTTGGGTCGAGGATTTTACATCCAAGACCGCACCGCTTTAGGATCCTTTTCCTATCGCACCGAAGTACATCAAAATTCAAACTTTTGGGTCGAGGATTTTACATCCAAGATCGCACCGCTTTAGGACTCTTTCCCTATTGCACCGAAATACATCAAATTCAAAACAAACTCTTTTGGGTCGAGGATTTTACATCCAAGACCGCACCGCTTTAGGATCCTTTTCCTATTGCACCGAAGTACATCAAAATTCAACTTTTGGGTCGAGGATTTTACATCCAAGACCGTACTCGCTTAGGACTCTTTCCCTATTGCACTGAAATACATCAAATTCAAAACAAACTCTTTTTGGGTCGAGGATTTTACATCCAAGACTGCACTGCTTTAGGATCCTTTTCCTATTGCACTGAAGTACATCAAAATTCAACTTTTGGGTCGAGGATTTTACATCCAAGACTGCACTGCTTTAGGACTCTTTCCCTATTGCACTGAAATACATCAAATTCAAAACAAACTCTTTTTGGGTCGAGGATTTTACATCCAAGACTGCACTGCTTTAGGATCCTTTTCCTATTGCACTGAAGTACATCAAAATTCAAACTTTTGGGTCGAGGATTTTACATCCAAGACTGCACTGCTTTAGGACTCTTTCCCTATTGCACTGAAATACATCAAATTCAAAACAAACTCTTTTTGGGTCGAGGATTTTACATCCAAGACTGCACTGCTTTAGGATCCTTTTCCTATTGCACTGAAGTACATCAAATTCAAACTTTTGGGTCGAGGATTTCACATCCAAGACTGCACTGCTTTAGGATTCTTTTCCTATTGCACTGAAATACATCAAAATTCAACTTTTGGGTCAAGGATTTTACATCCAAGACTGCACTGCTTTAGGATTCTTTCCCTATTGCACTGAAATACATCAAATCGAATTCCCGGGGTTAAGGAATTTACATCCGAGACTGCATTGCTTTAGGATTCTTTCCCTATTGCGATGAAATACATCAAAATCAAACTCTTGAGGTTAAGGATTTTACATCCAACACCGCATTACTCCGAGATATCTTCTCATCGCAACGATTCAATCTAATCAATTCAATTTTCTTTCGAGGTCGGAGATGTTACATCTAAAACCTCAAAATCCCAATTTTCATTTCAAATCAAATCCCTTCAAATAAATTTCGACAAACTTCAATCTAAATTGAAACCCCAAACTAAAATTTAAACTCACACATCAAAACATAAATTGAAACAAAATAAAATCTAAATCGGAATTCCCCGCATCATGTGATTCTGGGATTTACCTCCTCTTCCTTTCCCCAGACGAGAGTTCAAGGATCTCCGGTTCCAGAGATATACTTGACACTCCCTGACAGAAACTCTTCTACTTCGTCCTAAGTTCGTCACTTGACATCCGTGTTGGTTTTGTTGATCGCTTCGGTCAACACCAATACGCGCGGTGTGCTCCGTCAGCTCACCACACCTATCGGGGGTCCATTTGTTGACCTCATTTTCGATGAGGTCTTCCCCTCTTCTTTTTAGTGCTTAGGATCTAGCCTTAGGCTTTTCCTTCGACTATCTTAGAGGACTAGGATCGGGACCCGCCTTTTAGAAATTCAAACCACTTCTCAACTCCCCGCAAACTCCACAAACTTGACTATAGACCCCTAATCACCTAGAGGGTTGAAATCAAATGTGGAAGTTTAAAGGATGAGTTCCTATAGACTCTTCGGCCTTAGGACTACCCCGGCGGCCCGGTCCGATGAGGGGGCCGACTTACATTACACTTACACACTACATTTCCACACACTTCCTAAAACCACACCCATACCCAACTTAACCTCCCGACTCATGTGGGTGATTCACATGGATGGTCCTTAACCCCTAAGCCCTCGCGTAAGAGTGTTAGGAACAACATAACGAATGCCTCAAATGAGTCCTTTCATGGCTCATATGGGCTTGAAATGGTTTCATGGCTCAACCAAAATGATTTCTTTCCACCTAAATTCACCCAATTTTTAATTTCTCAAATTTTCAATTTTTGACCCCCGGACCCTACACCTACTAAACCTACCCAAAACCCTTGAAATTACTCCAAATTTTTGCAAAATTTCCAAATTACCCAAAATTTTCCAAAATCAATCCCAAACATCTCCACATCACTCAAATTGATCATCCATACCCAAAAATACCAAAGATTCCAAAAATACCTCCCAATACCCTCCAAATACCCAAAATACCCTTCTTGGCCTAAAAATCCAAAAATTCAGAAAATTCTCAGAAAATTCCAAAAAATCCAAAATATTTCCAATTTCATTTTGTCCAACTACACCATGGGCCAATTTTGTCAATTTACCCTACTTTTGTCAAAACCCCCAATCTGACCCATTTTAACCCAAAGTGAACCCAATGTTAAACCAAACCTACCCAATTGACCCCAATTCTGGTCCAATTCAATTCTAAACTTCAATTCAACATTCCCAATACCAATTTAGACCAAATCCAAGTCCAATTTGATTGACATTTGGATCCAATCTCACTTTTGGCCTTAAAGCCCAAATTTGGACCCATGACCCAAACTTAACCCAAACTCACCCAATTCAACTCCAATTAACCTCAAATCTTTTCTAAATCTTCCTTAACATTCCCACAAACAAAACCCTAACATGATTTGCCCAAAATTTGAACCCAAACCCCACTAAAATTCAACCCAAAATCAAAAAGCCCAATTTTGATCTAAACCCAAACCTAACCCAAATAGGCCCAAACCTCAAAATCAAAACCCAACCAAAGCTGAAACCTCTTTGAAACACTCCCATAAACATTTCTCAACATTTATTTTACATCAATTTCATCCCTAGCCCAACATTGGCCCAAGTTAGCCCAATTTGACCTACATTGGCCCATTTACCAAATAAACCCAAATTCAACCCAATTCAAACCCAAACCACCTTAAATCTATTTCAAATTATCCATGAAACATCCCTAAACCAAAACCAACAACTATTTGGCCCAAACTTCTACAAAAATTTCCATCCATGAACACATCCTTAAACTTAAAAGCCCACTTCCCTTAAACCTTCTTAAAAGCCCATCTTCATTAAATTTTAAAAAGCCCAAACCATCCTAAAGCCCACATGACATTTCCCCTCATCATATTTTCAATTAAAATCATCCCTAAGTCCTAAACCAATCATCAAATAATTCTAAATGAAGCTTCATCCAAATTTCCACCAAATTATCCAAAATCCTTAAAATCCTTTTTTTATGAAATTGACCAAACCTTTTCCCAAGCCAAATGGAGCCATGGAGCCATGCACAAGCCATATGCTAAGCCATGAGAGCCTCTTTACATGTCACCATGCCATTTTGGGCAAAAGGAGGAGGCTCTTTCCTTAATTCCTAAAGGTGATTAACCACTTCCATGATTCCACTAAACCATGCTTAAGCCTAATCAGGCTTGGATGGTGACTTGACCCTACCTGATTATGCTGAGCCAAATCACTTTTCCCTCAGCCAAAACCAGGCCTTGGGTGGTGCACCTAGCCTAAATGGGTGGGTTGACCCATTTAGGTCCAAATCTAGCCATGCCCCATTCCACTTTGGATCAAAGCCTTTACACATGTCCATGGCCAATTGATTGCACAAACCTCCAGCCCTGACCCATCTGACCAAGATGGTGACCATTGCCTGGCCGGCCGGCCACCGGCCGCCGGAAAACACCATGGCCGAGAGCTCACATGTGAGCCAACATTGAAATTCTCACTTGCCGAGCCGCCCCATCCCCAGTGGCTACCATGGCTGATCTTCTCCTCACCGCAGCAACTCTGATCCCAAGCCCTAACTCCCCGAGAAGCCTTCCACCCTCTCCTATTTAAACTCCACCCCTCTCGGCCATGAGAGGAGCTAAGCACAAACCTTGCCACAACCTCGCCAAAATTGTTCCAGACCCTTCTCCACCCTTAGAGCACTTGATCCCCGTGGAATTCCCTCGCCATTTCTCCTCCGAAAGCTCAATTTCGGAGTCGAAATTCCACCCAAAACCAGGACACTTCTCCACAAGTGAGCCAATTCTCAAATTGATTGGCTCTACACCTTCACTCGTACCAAGGGAAGGTGTCCACCATCAAAAGCCCCATCTCCGTGCCACCCGGGCTTGCTCCGACTCTCCAAGCTTTGTGATCGGGCTTGGTCGAAATCATATCCGTACAATTCACCAAACCAAGGAGACTCCATCCGGAGCTTGCTAGGACCCAATCAAAGGTGCAACAACTCTCGGATTGAAGCCACACTTCTCCGAGCCAAGGTATGAGCTAACTCTTCATCCCGAGCTTCGAAGATTCTCTATTTCAAATGCCTTAGATTCAATGCATGTTAACCGTATAGATGTGTTCGTCTCTTCAAGACGAATCCATAGAGTATAAGAACGTAAAAATCCATCGAGAATCGAGTGAGA
The DNA here is from genome assembly GCA_022702705.1 of Papilionanthe hookeriana x Papilionanthe teres. Classification (NCBI taxonomy): domain Eukaryota; kingdom Viridiplantae; phylum Streptophyta; class Magnoliopsida; order Asparagales; family Orchidaceae; genus Papilionanthe; species Papilionanthe hookeriana x Papilionanthe teres. The sequence goes on from JAKZJZ010000201.1 coordinate 58,171, forward strand.
TCTTGGGGATTTAGTGTGGACGGCTCTCAGCGAGAACACTCGGGGACGATGAACGGATGCCGTCCATTCGATACACGCGCGGACGAACGGCTCGGATGGCGTCGGACCAGAAACAGAGGCGAGAACCGCGGGGCCCGGGCCGCCGACTCGGATGGCGGCGCCCAATCACAACGCGACACGTACCCCTTCGGAGCCGCCGATGTTTCGCCGGCGCCGCGTGGATAAGTAGATAAATAGGGTATTTAATGTATTTATTAAATATCGAAACTTCAAAAATTCATATCTTTGTGTAGAAAAATCACAAAAATAAAATAAAAATACCCTCTTGCTCGAGTGAACAGAGGAGAATAATGTGGAAAAGAAATCATTTAATTTCATCAAGTATTTTATTTTTTATAATTTATTTACTCTCTGCATTGTTTTAATTCTCCATGCATGCATACAATTCACCATGGCATGAGACTATAGGGCTTTTGAAGCCTCTGAATTTGGGAACATTCCCTGAATTTTCCAAAGTCAGAGGCCATCCCTATGAAGAGTTCTTGATTTTTCAAGTTCAGTGTCACCGTTTTGAGTATTTTAATTCCAAAAATTAGCATGTTGTGAAATAAATTCTAGGAAAATTTGGTGATGTTCCTTATGACCAGAGAACCCTAGGAAAAATAGATTTTGGCTTAGTTCATTCAAAACAACCCTAATTGACTTAAGCACCCAAAATAGGTCTTTAATTAATTAGAGTTAACCAGGTATCAAATTGACTTGAAATCAATTCTCCACTGACTTTTAGGATCAGAGGAATCCACCATAAAAATTTGAGGTCAATTGGACTTGGTTAGCCCCACTAATTGGGTTGATTAAGTCACTTAGCCATTTTAAACTTTAAAAATTCATAACTTTTAAAATACTTTTCAAAAATTCACCAAATTGGTTTTGGAGCCTCTCTGATATCAGGGGAATCTAAGAAAATTAAAATTTCAATTTTCTAAAAAAGTTGATTTTTAATAATATTTTAATATTTTTAATAATTAAAAAATAATAAAAATCACAAAAATAATAAAATTCACCAAAATGTCACATTTTGAATTTTAATCACTTAGGAACAAATCCCACATTTTTCCTAGGTCTATTTAGTGAGATATTGAATTTTAAAACCCTAGGGTAATTTTAAAATTAAAAAAATGTATTTTCTAGCATTTTCACTAAAATAATTACAATAAATCATAGAAAAATCAGAAAATTGCAAAATTTGATTCTCTGGTTTCCTTGATATCAGAGAGATTTTTGAAAAATATAAAATCCATTTTTCAACATTTATTTTCTTTTTAAATTAATTAACACTCCAAAACTTAAAATAATTATAATAAAAATAATATAATTCAAAAAATCACCAAAATTGGTCCAAGTGCTTCCCTGGTCATTAGGAATGTCCCCTAATTTTCTTAAGGACAGAAAATTTCCTTTGGTCATGTTATCAAATTTTCCTTGAAAATCCCTATTTTCCACAAAAATAATTATATAAATAAATTAAATACAGAAAAATCACATTTTCTCCTCTCATGTCTTTATTGACATGTGAGTGAAGTCATATAAAAATTTCAAGTTCATTTGGGTTCAATTTAGTGAGTTATGAAATTATTAAGCTTAAGGGGTAAAATGGTAATTAAACTTTTAACCCTTAATTAAAACTTTAGGTTTAATAAAAAATCAACAAGTAAAATATTTGATCTTAATCTGATTTGGATGATTGAAATTTAAATAATTAAAGGGTAGAAACCCATTAAACAATTTTTAAATGATTAAACTTTAATTAAATAATGGATTAAATTTGGAAGAATAATAAAATTGGAATTATTAAAATAAGGGATATTTATTAGGAAGAGATTTATTCTTTAATTTAAAAATCCCTAAATTAATCATCTCATTAATATTCAACTCTTAATTAAAATGATAATTCACATTCAAAATATTAAAAGACTTAAAATCTCAATTAAAATAATTAAATTAAATTAAATTAAATTAAAACAAATTAAATTAAATTAAACTAAATTAAAATTAAATTAAATTAAATTAAATTTAATAATTAAATTAAATTAAATTAAACAATTAAATTAAATTAAATTAAATAATTAAATTAAATTAAATTAAATAATTAAATTAAATTAAATTAAATAATTAAATTAAATTAAATTAAATAATTAAATTAAATTAAACAATTAAATTAAATTAAATTAAATTAAACAATTAAATTAAATTAAATTAAATTAAATAATTAAATTAAATTAAATCAAATCAAATTAATTAAATACCAAATCAAATTAAATTGAACTATGTTAAACTAAATTAAAACTCAATTAAATTAAGTTGAATTAAATATAACATCACCTAAGACATAAAGAATTCAAAATAAATGTAAAGCAACTTGAACACTATTCCAAATTTAAACCCTTTAACTTAAATCAAATCATTTGAATACTAATTTACCCTTGAAAGCTTTGATTATTATAACTCCTAAATGGAACATCAAATGAAGTGTTACCTCACTCATAGGATATTCAAATGTCCTAGTTCACCGAGCAAGTTAACAAGACTTGAAAACCTCGGACGATCGATTCATTTATATAATTAAATTCATTTGGACTTAAAACAATCCTGAAAATATTGAAAAGATGTTTAAGATTCTTCTTAAGCACTTCCTCAATATGATAGGATATTTATAAGAACAATTGGATTTAATTGTCCTTTGATGATGAAAATCGTCTTCAAACAAAAAACACAAAGAACCTAGACGTCATAGGAGATGACTAGCTATAGGATTAGGAATTTGGTAGAAAACCATAACCTTTCCCCTAGCTTTACCTAGGAACTTGTGTAAATATTCTAATTGTGTTTTAAGTGCAGCTTGGGATGACGGGAAGACCCTCCAGGTACGCTTTTATTTTATTGCAATTTACTTTCTTGCAATTTACTTTCTTGCAATTTACTTTATTGCAAATGCATTTTACTTTTCTTGCATGATAAAACAACCGTTGCATGAAAACCCACACCTTTAGGATAGTCCCTAAAACTGAAACCAAAACTAAGTTAAAAATCATTGCAAGATAAAATTCACCGCCACAACATTTCAAAATATAAAACAACTCAAAATTTAATCACAAACGAACACAAAACTACAATTGCAACTAAATTAAAACGTCCTGTTGGATGATCGGGAATACCTCGGATGATGTAACCTACGTGTTGCTAACTGGATTTCCCACGGTCTAAATGAAAGTGTGGAACTCATTTAGTTGAGTTTAGCAAATTCATCTGGACTAAGTGAATCCGATAAAAATAATGATGCCGGAAGGATGGAACCGTGGGATCTTAACCGGTGTCGTTATAATCAACTTTAAGATTTGTTTTAATCAAAATACAAAACACTCGGAAATTAAGATTTTCTCTAAACCAAAACACTTTTCTCATCTCCTGATTTATGATTTCTAAAACTAAACCTCTGCAACAACAAGGAACTTGGGGCATGGTGGGCAGCACGGCCATCGTCGTCGACGAAAACTTGAACCTACTTCAAGCAAAACTTTTCTAAAATTAAATAACCAAGCCATAGTGACTTCGAGGTAGCTTCGCACTAGTGCAACATAAATCCTCAACTCTTCGTTAGGCATTTGCATTGCAAATTAAGCCCTAACCGGTCTTAGGATTCCGTGGTAGTCGTCCGATACGACAATAAACCCTCACATCTTCTAGTGCTATTTGTTTGATTTTATCATACAAATATAAGCCCTAACTAATTAAAATTAGCGAAGATCAAAACATTTAAATAAGTATTAGGACTTTCCTAAACTCAAGCCAAACAATAGGATAGTCGGGAAATTACCGAAGTTCACTTCGAATCAGTGATTTCTCCTACTTTTCTTCCTTTGGATTCACAAAACAAAATGTTCCAAACTTGATCCATTCCCCATTGAAATTCCAAAATTCAATCTTTGAAAACCTTAAACTTTGAAATTCTTGAGAGCGAAATTATTGATTATTATCGAGAGTTTTCTTAAGTGATTCCCGTCACTTAAGATGTAATTAACTATAGGGGCTTGCCCTTATAGGGAATTTTAAAGAACCCGAGTAATATAAACCCCGTTTAATACTTTCATATTAAGCGGGGAATTTGTCGGCTTATAAAATTGGTTCGCGAGACCAAACGGATGTCACAAAACTTCTAGTTTATTCGATCGAGCCCCACCATCAAGCAGTGTGTCTATCATTAGGGATAGATACACGGTTTGTGGTGCGGTGCTCGTTTATATAAACTATTTGGGATGTGAGATCGGTTTAATCTCATATCTTAAAACTTTCAAATTTAAAAATTATTTTCGATGCCAAATACTACTTTCTAAATTATATATATATTTAAATCAAATTTAAAATTTAAATTCGCCGACAACATCTGTTAGGCGACCCCCCCTTTTAAAATACAACACAACCCAAAAAATAAGCCGCACAGGCTTTAACAACATCTCCCTTGTAGATACCCCAGGCCTTCTTGTAGAAGTCTGCAGTGAAATCATCAGAGCCAGCTATTTTTAAACTATCAATGGATTTAATAGCATTCTAGATTTCCTCCTCAGAAGGGATATCAGTCAAAGAAAGAAAATTAATATATTGAAACTCCTCTCTGAAAAGGTTAGAATCAATAAGAGGTCTGGTGCAAGGTTTGTGAGTTAACAATTTTTTAAAGAAGTTGACAGCTTCAGTGGCAATCTCATTTCCATCCAGAAGAATTTTCCCTTGCTCATTCTTGATAGAGTGTATAGCATTGCATTTTCTCTTATATTGTATATAAGCATGGTAAAACTTGGTGTTTCTATCTCCATCCTTAAACTTACCGATAGCAGCTTTTTGTCTGAGTAATTGATCCTGCCAATCAATAGCAGTTAGAAGCTTTTCCTGACTTGCAACACGGGCTCCATACAGGGTTTCATTAGTTAGAACAACAGATTCCAACTCAAAAACCACCTTTTCAACCTGGGTTACACCTTTGAAAATTTCCTCAATGGTAGTCCAGCTCCAAGTTCTTAGAGCTTTACCAACTTTCTGTTGCAGCAGTTGTAGATGAGTGAAAGGATTGGGATGGTGACAATCAGTCCATTGAGCAGAAATAGTGTCCATGAAATTGGGGTGTGCAGACCAAAAATTAAGATATCTGAAAGGGGGTGAAATGTTTGAATTAATTGAAGCTGTAACGGTGATTGGGAGAGGTCTATGGTCTGACCCAACAAAATTTAGATGAGTAACAAAAGTGTAAAGAAAAGTCTGGTGCCATTGATGGTTTGCAAAAAACCAGCCCAGTCTTTCCCATATTTTATCTCTCCTCCAAGTGAACTGATTTCCTTGAAATTCCAAATCAAACAGGGCAGCATTGTGAATATTATCGTTAAATTCAGTCATTTTGTGAAGAGAGGAGGACCTGCCCCCAGATTTTTCAGCTGTGGATCCTAAGCAATTGAAATATCCACTTACAATCCAGTCGGTTTGCACAGTGGTACTGATCTCCTGCAATCCAGTCCAAAGTTATTTTCTAGCACTTTTGGTGCAGCCAGCATAGACTAAAGTGGCAGCAAACTTATTTCCATTCATGATTGTTGACCTCATTTTTATGATAGGTCAACCTTTTGACCTAAAAAGTCAACTTTGGTCAAAATGGTCAAACCTGACCCAATGACCAACCCTGTTGACCCAATAGGTCAACCTTTTGACCTAAAAATTTAACTTTGGTCAAAATGGTCAATCCTGAGCCAATGACCAACACAGTTGACCCCATAGGTCAATTTTTTGACATAAAAAGTCAACTTTAGTCAAAATGGTCAATCCTGACTCAATGACCAAGTCTGTCGATAGGTCAACCTTTTGACCTAAAAAGTCAACTTTGGTCAAAATGGTCAATCCAGACCCAATGACCAACCCTGTTGACCCAATAGGTCAACCTTTTGACCTAAAAGGACAACCTTGGTCAAAATGGTTAATCCTGACCCATTGACCATCCCTGTCGACCCAATAGGTCAACTTTTTGACCTAAAAAGACAACCGTGGTCAAAATGGTCAATCTTGACCCAATGACCAACTCAGTTGACACCATAGATAAACTTTTTGACCTAAAAAGTCAACTTTGGTCAAAATGTTCAATCTTGACCCAATGACCAACCTTGTTGACCCCATAGGTCAACCTTTTGACTTAAAAAGTCAACCTTGGTCAAAATGGTCAATCCTGACCCAATGACCAACCCTGTTGACCCCATATGTCAACCTTTTGACCTAAAAGTCAACTTTGGTCAAAATGGTCAATCCTGACCCAATGACCAACCCTGTTGACCCCATAGGTCAACCTTTTGACCTAAAACTTCAACTTTAGTTAGAATAGTCAATCCTGACCCAATGACCAACCCTGTTGACCCCATAGGTCAATCTTTTGATCCAAAAAGTTAACTTTGGTCAAAAAAGTCAATCCTTACCCAATGAACAACCCTGTTGTCCCCATAGGTCAATCTTTTGAACTAAAAAGTCAACTTTGATCAAAATGGTCAATTTTTTACCAAATATTGACATGTTTAAAACCTTAAAATGACAAAATTAATCAAATAATTAATTTCAATATTATTTTGATTAATTAAATGAAATTAACTAATAATTTAATTTTCAAATATTTTAATTAATTAAATGACATAATTAATTAAAATATAAATTAAATTAAAATTCATAAAATGACAAAATGCACCAAAATGAAATAAAATTGACAAAATTAATCAAATAATTAATCTCAAAATTATATTGATTAATTAATTGGCTGATAATTTAATTTTTAAATTTTAATTAATGACTTAATTAATTAAAATGAAAAATTAAATTCAAAAGCCATAAAATGCACATATTAATTAAAAATGATGGAATTTTTAATTTTTAATTAATGACATAATTAATTAAAGTTAAAATTAAATTGAAAAGTTATGAAAAGCGACAAAATTCAATTTTAATGACATGAATATTAATCAAATAATTAATTTGGAATTATTTCTAATTAATCATTAATTAATAAAATAATTTCCTACATTTAATTAATGAAATAATTAATTAAAATGGAAATTAAATCAAGAGGAGTATTAAATGGAATTTTTAAACCTATGACATTTTGGTTTTGTAAAAATTCTAAAACTCCTTGATGACATCACACATGACCCAAGGATGACTCATATTTAACCATGGTAAAGGGGCATAATGACATGAAGGTGAGGTGGCAAAATCATGGTGATTTGAAATTTGACTCACCTCTTTTACAAAGTGAAGTGTCTTGCCAAGGTGAGATGAGTTTAGCCACCTCCCTAATCACCCAATGGTAAGAAGACAAAGCTTTAACCATCCTCCACACCATGGTTAAGCTCATCATAACATTTTATAAAAATATTAAGGGGGGGAGCTAATGTGTCACCACCCCATGAAATGATAAATGAGGTGTTGCAAGGAGAAGGTCTCAACCATTTGAGTCACCATTAACCTCTTCCTTAGCCAATGGAATGGAAATAAAGAGATCAAGAGCTTATCATGACAATTTGGATCCATGATTTCCATGAAATGTGCTCTTGCTTAAGTGGCAAAATTCTCATGGGAAACGAAGAGGTGATGCTTGGATTGCATGGGGGAGGCTGTACTCCACAGCTCTAACCATACCATGATCAAATCCTAAGCTAACCAAGGTTGAAACATAGCCATCCTTGTCTATAAAAGGCCCCCTTGGCTGAAATTTTGAAGAGAAAAGAAAAAATCCATAGAAACCTATAGGCTGCCCAAATCCCTTAGCTCTCAACATAAAAAGTCTTGCTAAGGACCTCAACAACCTATTCCAACAAAAATCAAGCTGTAGGATTAGCCCAATCAAGCCAATTTGGCCAAAATCCCAAATCAGGCAAACCTAGCTGATCCATGAAAAAAATACCTGTTTTTATGCTTTGATTTTTATCAAATTTTTAAGGATATTATGCTTTAATGAAAGGTATTTTATGTTTTTGGATGTAGGTGATGCAAAAATGTTCAAAAAGGAAAAAAAAGATGAAAAAGGAGGAAAAAGGAGCAAAATAGAGCAAAAATGGAGCC
>JAKZJZ010002010.1:0-21418 GCA_022702705.1 Papilionanthe hookeriana x Papilionanthe teres
ACCAAGGCCGATCACAAAGCTTGGAGGCTGGAAGCAATGGCTGGCCTGGTGAGGGGGCTTTTGCTGGGGAACTTCTCCTCTTGGTCTGGTGAAGGTGTAGGATCAATCAATTTGAAGATTAGCCCACTGTGGTGAAGTGTCCTGTTTTTTGGGTGGATTTTCAACTCAGAAATTGAGCTCAAATAGAGGGTTTTAGGGCTGGATTTCAGTTGGGATCAAGCTCTCTATGTTTGGAGAGGAGTCTGGAGTGATTTTGGTAGAGTTTTGGTAAGGTTTGGTTCAACACCTTGTTTGGCCGAGAGGTGGTAGTGTTTAAATAGAGGTGGCTGGAGGGCTTCCCAGGGGGTTTAGTGGCTTGGATCAACAGCTGTGGTGAGGAGAAGAACAGCCATGGGTGCTCTCGGCCTGGTTGTTTCCGGCGGCTGTGGTGGCTGGCCGGCCAGGGTCAGGTCACCCTCAAGATCAGGGAGGTTAGGGCTGGGGTTTAGTGCAGTCAATTGGCCATGGACATGTGTAAAGGAGTTGAATTAAAATGGAATGTGGGGAAGGCTATTTTTGGTTCAACTGAGTCAACCCATGGTTTTGGGCTAGGTTCACCACCCAAGGCCTGGTTTTGGGCTGAAAAGAATCACTTGGGTCAGCCAAGAGAAAATGGTGTGGTCTCCATCCATGTTGAGGTAGCTAAACTTGGTTTAGTGTGTATCATGGTTGGGGTTTAAAAGGCTTAAGAAAGGGGCTCCTCTATTTTCCATTTATGGGATGGTCACATGGAGTCAAGATTCACATGGCTTTACATGGGGCTTAAGGATGGCTTCATGGCTCCATGTGGCATGGGAATGGCTTAGCCAAGTTTCATGAAAATGGGTTTTAGGGATTTTTGGCTTTTAGGGGTGATTTGGCATGAGGCTTGATTTGGAATCATTTGATCATGGATTTAAAACTTTGGGGTTGATTTTGGTTAAAAAGGATGACAAATGGAAATATCATTTGGGCATTAGGATAGATTTTGGGCTTTTGAAATGGTTTTGGATGGGCTTTTAAAGTGGTTTAAGGAAGTGGGCTTTTGGATTTTAAAATGGGTTTTTGGATGAAAGTTTTGTGAAGGAACATGCCAAATAAATGTTGGGTTTAGTTTAAGGATGTGTCATGAGTGATTTGGAACAAATTTGAAGTGATTTTGAATTAAATTGGGTTTAATGTAGGGTCTCTTAGTAAAGGGGCCAAAGTGGTTCAAATTGGGCTAACTTGGTTTAATGTTGGTGTCGGCATATTTTTAGGTTGAGTGTTGTATTTTGGAAAAGGAGGTCGCCTACAGAAATTGTCGGCTAAATTTAAATTTTGAATTTAATTTAAATATATATATATATATATAATTTAGAAAGTAATATTTGATTTTGAAAATAATTTTAAATTTGAAAAATTTAAGATATGAAATCAAACCGATCTCACATCCCAAATAGTTTATATAAACGAGCACCGCATCACAAACCATGTATCTACCCCGAAGAATAGATACACTGCTTATTGATGGGGCTCGATTAAATAAACTAGGAGATTTGTGACATCCGTTTGGTCTGCGAACCAATTTTATAAGCCGACAAGTCCCCTGCTTAATATAAAGGCATTAAACAGGGTTTATATTACCTGGGTTCTTAAAGTTCCCTATAAGGGCAAGACCTTATAGTTAATTACATCTTAAATGAAGTGAATCATTTAAGAAAACTCTCGATAATAATCAGTAATTCTGCTCTCAAGAATTTTAAAACTTAAGGTTTTTAAAAGATTGGATTTTTGAAATTTCAAAAGGGATTAGCTCAAATTTGGAACATTTATTTTCAGGAGTCCAAAATGAAGAGAAGTAGGAGAAGCTGAGGATCCAAGAAGAATCTTGGCAACTTCCCAAAATATCCTATTGTTTGGCTCGGATTTAAGAATATCCTAATATTATCTGATATTTCAATCTTGCCAATTTTAATTAATTTGGACTTATATTTGTATGATAAAATCACACAAATAGCCATGAAGATGTGAGGGTTTATGTCGTATCGGATGACTACCTCGGAATCCTAAAATCGGTTAGGGCTTAATTTGCAATGCAAATGCCTAACAGAAGGTTGAAGATTTTTGTTGCACTAGGCAAACTACCTCGAAGTCTTATGGCTTGGTTATTTAATTCTAAGAAAGTTTTGCTGAAGTAGATCTGAGTTTTGCTGATGATGATGGTCGTGCTGCCCACTGTGCTCCAAGCTCCTTGTTGTTGCAGAGGTTTAGTTATAGAAGTCATAAATCAAGAGATGAGAAAAGTGTTTTGGTTTAGAGAAAATCTTAATTTCCAAGTTTTTTTTTTATATTTTATTTAAAACAAATCTTAAAGTTGATTATAATAACGCCGGTTAAGATCCCACGGTTCCATCCTTCCGGCATCGTTATTTTTATCAGATTCACTTAGTCCAGATGAATTTGCTAAACTCAACTAAATGAGTTCCACACTTTCATTTAGACCGTGGGAAATCCTGTTAGCAACACATAGGTCACATCATCCGAGGTATTCCCGATCATCCAACAAGACGTTTTAATTTAGTTATAATTGTAGTTTTGTGTTACGTTTGTGATTAAATTTTGAGTTATTTTATATTTTGAAATGTTGTGGCGGTGAATTTTATCTTGCAATGACTTTTAATTTAGTTTTGGTTTCAGTTTTAGGGACTACCCTAAAGGTGTGGGTTTTCATGCAACAGTTGTTTATCATGCAAGAAAAATAAGTGCGATGCGATTAAATAAATTGCAATAAGGTAAATTGTAATAAAACAAAAGCATACCTGGAGGGTCTTCCCATCATCCCAAGCTACACTTAAAACACAATTAGAATATTTAAGTAAATTCCTAGGTAAAGCTAAGGGAAGGGTTATGGTTTTCTACCAAGTCCTAATCCTATAGCTATTCATTTCCTATGACGTCTAGGTTCTTGTGTTTTGGTTTGAAGACGATTTTCTTCATCAAAGAACAATTAAGTTCAACTGTTCTTATAAATATCCTATCATATTGAGGAAGTGCTTAAGAAGAATCTTAAACATCTTTTCAATACTGCTAGGATTGTTTTAAGTCCAAATGGATTTAATCAATCAGGTGAAGTAATCGTCCGAGGTTTCGTTAAGTTTTGTTGTTATCTTACTCAGTGAACTAGGACATTTGAAAATCCTATGAGTGAAGTATCACTTCATTTAACGTTATGTTTAGGAGTTATGATAACAAAAGCTTTCGAGGGCAAATTGATGTTCAAATGGTTTGTGATTTAATTTAATTTCAGTTAACGGGTTTAAATTTGGAATAGTGTTCAAGTTGCTTCATATTTATTTTTGAATTTCTTTATGTCTTAGGTGATGTTATTTTTAATTCAATTTAATTTAACTTTAACTTAATTAGATTTGGTTTAGTTGTTTAATTTTAATTTAATTTAATTTGATTTTAATTTTAACTTGATTCTATTATTTAATTTAATTTAATTTAATTTAATTTGATTTGATATGCTTTAGTTTAATTTACTTCAATTTGATTTAATTTAATTTAATTTAATTTAATTTAATTTAATTTAATTTTATTTTATTTAATTTTATTTAATTTAATTTAATTTGTTTTAATTTAATTTAATTTAATTTAATTTAATTTAATTTAATTTAAATTTAAATTTAATTTTATTTTAAATTTTACTTTAATATTTTATTTTTTATGTTTTAAAGATGATTTAATTGTAATTTTTAAAGTATTAATTTAATTGAAATTTTAAAAGGGTTTAATTTAAATAATTTAACTTTAATTTAATTTAATGATTAAGTCTTTTAGCATTTTAAGTCTTAAATTTAGATTATCATTTTAATTAGGAATTAAACATTATTGAGATGATTAATTTAGGGATTTTTAAATTAAAGAACAAATCTCTTCCTAATAATATCCCTATTTTAATAATTCCAATTTTATTATTCTTCCAAATTTAATCAATTATTTAATTAAAGTTCATTTCAATTATTTTTAAAATTGTTTAGTAGGTTTCTACTCTTTAATTACTTAAATTTCAATCATCCAAATCATATTAGGATCAAATATTTTATTTTTTAATTTTATTAAGCCTAAAGTTTTAATTAAAGATTAAAATTTTAATTACCATTTTTGCCCTTTAAGCTTAATAATTTCATAACTCACTAAATTGAGCTTAAATGAACTTAAAATTTTTATGTGACTTCACTCATATATCAATAAAGACATGAGAGGAGAAAATGTGATTTTTTTGTATTTAATTTATTTATGTAATTATTTTTAGTGGAAAATAAGAATTTTTAAGGAAAATTTAATAACATGACCAAGGGAAAGTTTCTGTCCTTAAGAAAATCATGGGACATTCCTAATGACCAGAGGACCACTTGAACCAATTTTGGTGATTTTTTGAATTGTATTCTTTTTATTATAATTATTTTGAGTTTTGGATTATTAATTAATTTAAAAATAAAATAAGGGTTAAAAAATAAATTTTATATTTTTCAAAAATCTCTCTGATATCAAGGAAATCAGAGAACCAATTTTATAATTTTCTGATTTTTCTTTGATTTCTTAGAATTATTTTAGTGGAAATGCTAAAAAATACATTTTTTAATTTTAAAATTACCTTAGGGCTTTAAAATTTAATATCTCATTATAGAGACTTAAGAAAAATATGGGGTTTGTTCCTAAGTGATTAAAATTCAAAAAATAACATTTTCATGAATTTTATTATTTTTGTGATTTTTATTATTTTTTAATTATTAAAATATTAAAATAATACCAAAAAATCAAATTTTTTAGAAAATTAAAATTTTAATTTTCATAAATTCCCCTAATATCAGAGAGGCTCCAAAACCAATTTGGTGAATTTTTGAAAAGTATTTTGAAAGTTATGAATTTTTAAAGTTCAAATTAGCTAAATGGCTTAATCAACCCATTTAGTAGGCCTAACCAAGTCCAATTGACTTCAAATTTTTATGGTGGGTTCCTCTAATCCTAAAGGTCAGCAGAGAATTGATTTCAAGTCAATTTGATGCATGATTAGCTCTAATTAATTAAGGACCTATTTTGGGTGTTTAGGCCAATTAGGGTTATTCCAAGTGAATTAATTAAAAACCTATTTTTCCTAGGATCCTCTGGTCATAAGAAACATCACCAAATTTTTCTAGAATTTATTTCACAACATGCTAATTATTGGAATTAAAATACTCAAAACAGCAACATGAATTTGAAAAATCAATAACTTCTCATAGGGATGGCCTCGACTTTGGAAAATTCGAGGAATGTTCCCAAATTTAGAGGCTTCAAAAGCCTTATGGTCTCATGCCATGGTGAATTTCCTATATGCATGGAGAATTAAAACAATGCAGACAGTAAATAAATTATTAAAAATAAAATACTTGATGAAATTAAATGATTTCTTTTCCACATTATTCTCCTCTATTCACTTTGCAAGAGGGTATTTTTATTTTATTTTTCTGATTTTTCTACACAAAGTTATGCATTTTTGAAGTTTAGGGAATTAAATAAATAGAAAAATACCCTAATTTTCTATTTAAGTGACGCGGCGCCAGCTCAACCTCGGCAGCTCCGAACGCACACGCGTCATCTTCTGATTCGGCGCCGCCATCCAACTCAGCACTCTGGGGGCCCGCTGTATCGTTCCGTCTCCTCATCCGGTGAGATCCTGGCCGTCCGTCCGCGCGTGTATGGAATGAACGGCATCCGTTCATCATCCCCAACCGTTCTCACCCGAGAGCCGTCCACAATAAAACCCTAAGAACTCACTCATTTCTCAACGAATTTTTGTGTTCTTGTGCTCTATGGGTTCGTCTTAAAGAGACGAATACATCTATACGGTGATCATGCATTGAAATTAAGGCATTTGAAATGGAGAATCTCCAGAAGCTCGGGATAAAGAGTTAGCTCATACCTTTGCTCAGAGAAGTGTGGCTTCAATCGAGGGTTGTGTCACCTTCGATTGCATCCCGGCAAGCTCCGGATGAAGTCTCCTGGTACGGTGAATTGCCTAGGTATGATTTCGACCAAGCCCGATCACAAAGCTTGGAGTACGGAACGGATGGGTGGCACGGAGAGGGGGCTTTTGCTTGGTGGACTCCTTCCCTTGGTACGGTGAAGGTGTAGGACCAATCGATTTGAGGATTGATCCTTTGTGGAGAAGTGTCCTGGTTTTGGGTGGAATTTTGGCGAGAAATTGGGCTCGTTGGTGGGGATTAGGGCAAGTGTCCTCTGGGGATCAAGTCGCTCTAAGTTTGGAGAGTGTTACGGAGTAATTTTGGTAGGGTTTCGGTAAGGTCTAGTTCAGCACCTCTCATGGCCGAGAGGAGGTGAGGTTTAAATAGGAGAGGGTGGAGGGCCTCCCGGGGGTTTAAGGCTTGGGATCGTTGCTTAGGTCGAGGAAGAACAGCCATGATGGCCATTGGGCATGGGGCGGCTCGGCAAGTGGGAATTCCAAACTTTGGCTCACATGAGTTCTCTCGGCACGGTGGTTTCGGTGGGCGTGGTGGTCGGCCGGCCGGGAGTCAAGTCACTCGTTATCATCGGGAGGGTCGGGGGTTGGCAATGGTGCGAGCAATGGAGAGTGGCCATGTGTAGAAAGCTTTATTCGAAATGGAATGGGGAAGGGGCTCTTTTAGGCTCAATTTGGTCATCCTATGGGTTTGGGTTGGGTGCACCTTTCCAAGCTCCGATTTGGGCTGAGGAGGATCGAGTGAGTCGGCTAGATTAGCGAGGGAGAAGTCACTATCCAAGCATGTTTAAGTTTAAACATAGTTTAGAGGAAGCATGAAAAGGTTTAATCACCTTTAAGAGAATCCATAAAGAGGCTCCTCCTCTGGCCATTTATGGGATGGTCACATGTCAAACTTCTCATGGCTTTACATGGGGCTTAAGGATGGCTTCATGGCTTTATTTGGGCTTGGGTATGGCTTAGTCAATTTCATTGGAATGGATTTTAGGAATTTTGGCATTTTGATGGGAATTTGGATAAAGCCTAATTTGGAATGATTTAATCATAGGTTTCAAACTTTAGGGAATGATTTTATCGAGTGGATGATGAGAAGGAATTGTCTTGTGGGCTTTGAATGAATTTTTGGGCTTTTGGGTTTGGTGGAAGTGGGCTTTTTAAAAGGCTTCAATAGGTGGGCCTTTATATTTCAAAATGGACTTTTGGATGAAGAATTTTATGAAAAACCATGCCAAATAAATTTTGGGTTTAGTTTAGGGATGTTTCATAAATGGTTTGGAATCAGTTTGGTTTGATTTGGAGTAGAATTGGTTTGAATTTGGGCTTTTTTGGTAAAGGGGCCAAAGTGGGCCAAATTGGGCTAACTTGGGCCAATGTTGGGCTAGGGTTGAAATTAATGTAAAATTAATGTTGGGAAATATTTATGGGAGTGTTTCAAAGAGGTTTTTGCTTTGGTTGGGTTTTAATTTTTGGGGTTTGGGCTTATTTGTATTAGGTTTGGGCTAAGGTCAAAATTGGGCTTTTTGGCTTTGGGTTGAATTTGAGTGGGATTTCGGTCTAAATTTTGGGTAAATCATGTTATTGTTTTGTTTGTGGGGATGTTAGGGAAGGTTTAGAAAAGGTTTGGGGTTAATTGGAGTTGAATTGGGTTAGTTTGGATTAGGTTTGGGTCATGGGTCCAAATTGGGCTTTAAGGCCAAAAGTGAAATTGGGTTCAAATTTCAATCAAATTAGACTTGTATTTGGTCTAGATTGGTGTTGGGAATGTTGAATTGAAGTTTAGAATTGAATTGGACCAGAATTTGGGTCAATTGGGTAGGTTTGGCTTGACATTGGGTTCACTTAGGGTTAAAATGGGTCAAATTGGGGGTTTTGACAAAGGTGGGGTAAATTTACAAAATTGGCCCATGGTGTAGTTGAAAAAAATTAAATTGGGAATATTTGGGATTTTTTGGAATTTTCTGGGAATTTTCTGAATTTTTGGATTTTTGGGTCAAGAGGGGTATTTTGGGTATTTGGAGGGTATTGGGAGGTATTTTTGGAATTTTTGGTATTTTTGGCTATGGATGATCAACTTGATTGGTGAGGAAATGTTCAAGGTTAATTTTGGGGAATTTTGGGTGATTTGGAAATTTTGAAAAATTTGGGTAATTTCGAGGGCTTTGGGTAAATTTAGGCGGGTATAGGGTCCCGAGGGTCAAAATTGAAAATTTGGAAAATTGAAGATTGGGTGAATGTAAGTGGAATGAAATCATTTTGGTTAAGCCATGAAGCCATATCAAGCCCACATGAGCCATGAAGGGACTCATTTGAGGCATTCACTATGTTGTTCCTAACCCTCTTAGCCAAGGGCTTAGGTGTTAAGGACCATCCATGTGAATCACCTACATGAGTCAGGAGGTTAAGTTAGGTATGGGTGTGTTTTTTAGGATGTGTGTGAAAGTATAGTGTATAGGTGTAGTGTGTGTGTAAGTCAGCCCTTCACCAGACCGGGCCACGCTGGGGTAGTCCTAATGCCGAAGAGTCCTATAGGAACTCATCCTTTAAACTTCCGCATTTGATTTCGACCCTTTAGGTGATTAGGGATCTATAGTCGAGTTTGTGGAGTTTGCAGGGAGTTAAGAAGTGGTTTGAATTTCTAAGTGGTGGGTCCCAATTCTAATCCTCTAGGATAGTCAAAGGAAAAGCCTAAGGCTAGATCCTAAGTACTTATAGAGAGAAGAGAAGACCTCATCGAAAATGAGGTCAACAAATGGACCCCCAATAGGTGTGGTGTGCTAACCAAGCACACTCGCGTGTATTGGCGTTGACTGAAGAGATCAACAAAACCAACACAGATGTCCAAGTGACAAACTTAGGACGAAGTAGAAGAATTTCCGCTGGGGAGTGTCAAGTATATCTCTGAGACTGGAGATTCATGAAGCTCACTGGGGAAAGGAAAAGAAGGTGAATCCCAAATCACACGACCTGGGGGAATTTTAATTTAGATTTTATTTTGTTTCAGTTTAAGTTTTGATGTGTAAGTTTAGATTTTAGCTTGAGTTTTAATTTAGATTGAAGTTTTGTTAAAATTAATTTGAAGGGATTTGATTTGAAATGAGAATTGGAATTTTGTGGTTTTAGATGTAACATCTTCAATCTCAAAAGAAAATTGAATTGTTTGGATTGAATCATTACAATGAGGAGAGATCTCAGAGCTATGTGGTATTGGATGTAAAATCCTTAACCTCAAGAGTTTGATTTTGATGTATTTCATTGCAATAGGGAAAGAAACCTAAGGCAATGCAGTCTCGGATGTAAAATCCTCAACCCCAAAAGTTTGATTTTGATGCATTTCATTGCGATAGGGAAAGAATCCTAAAGCAATGCAGTCTCGGATGTAAAATCCTCAACCCAAAGAATTTTATTTTGATGTATTTCATTGCGATAGGGAAAGAATCCTAAAGCAATGTCGTCTCGGACATAAAATCCTCAACCCCAAAAGTTTGATTTTGATGTATTTCATTGCGATGGGGAAAGAATCCTAAAGCAATGTAGTCTCGGATGTAAAATCCTCAACCCCAAGAATTTGATTTTAATGTATTTCATTGCGATAGTGAAAGAATTCTAAAGCAATGCAGTCTGGGACGTAAAATCCTCAACCCCAAGAATTTGATTTTAATGTATTTCATTGCGATAGGGAAATAATCCTAAAGCAATGCAGTCTCGGATGTAAAATCCTCAACCCCAAGAATTTGAATTTGATGTATTTCATTGCGATAGGGAAAGAATCCTAAAGCAATGCGATCTCGGATGTAAAATCCTCGATCCCAAGAATTTGATTTTGATGTATTTCATTGCGATAGGGAAAGAATCCTAAAGCAATGCGGTCTCGGACGTAAAATCCTCTACCCCAAGAATTTGATTTTGATGTATTTCATTGCGATAGTGAAAGAATCCTAAAGCAATGCGATCTCGGATGTAAAATCCTCGACCCCAAAAATTTGATTTTGATGTATTTCATTGCGATAGGGAAAGAATCCTAAAGCGATGCAGTCTCGGATGTAAAATCCTCAACCCCAAAAATTTGAATTTGATGTATTTCATTGCGATAGGGAAAGAATCCTAAAGAAATGCAGTCTCGGATGTAAAATCCTCAACCCCAAAGGTTTGAATTTGATCGATAATTGATATTGCAAAGATTTGTAGTGTTCATTTGGAAAGTGTGGAATTATGGTATTTCAAGAATTTCATGAAAGTTATAAAAGACTTTCATGGAAGGAAATAAATTAGGAGGGAATATATAGATGCTACATATTCCATTCAAAAGAGTTGATCGGAAGTTACTGGTTTGGATTGGATACAATTCCTCGCCATCAGATTCGATCCGTGTCAATGGAATCAACCGCTTCCATCCCAGACAAGGGAGAGAGTAGAAAGGATTGGATTTCAGATTTGGAAGGTTGAGTTTTAATTCGATTGAGATTTGATTTGAAATTTGTGAAGATTTAATTTGAAATTTGATTGAGGTTTGATTTGAAATTTGTGTTCATTTTGTCTGTCATTTAATGATTCAAATTTATTTTATCATTCATTTAATGTTCATGTGAATTTGGTGTTCATCATTTTTTTTTATTTAGATTTTAAGGAAAGTTTTCTTTTATTCTTTTTTTTGTTTCTTTTTTGTTCTTTGTTCGAAGTTCATTTAACTTTAATGACGTTTCTCAGTCAACTTGCACAAAAGAGGTGAAGGCCAAAAATGTGACATGGTCACTTTCATTCCAATCATGTTGAAGATACATCATACAACTCGATCTGGAATACATCTCATACAATCCATATAGACTCAAAACGGACTATGTATGATCTTTGTCGATCCATCCAAAATGGTATCTGTCAGAAATCCATGTCTGAATAGTAAGGTACATGGTTAATAACATCACCTTCCAAGCCATCCTTGGCAAGGATGTCGTATGGATGTACGTTGGAGGTGTGATATTTTCCATGTAACTCACAGCTCGTAAGGCCGGAGGCTCTCTAGCTCCGGTCCGGCTGGAAGTGGTAAGGTGCTTTCCTGTCATCCATCCTTCTAAAAGTAACTGAGATCCGCTTCATTGGTACTCCCGGTATGCAATGTTTAGCGAAATCTGCTCCGTTTCCCTTCAGTATCATGACGGAACCTACTGTCGACATATTTTTAGGTTGGTGTTTTGTATTTTGAAAAAGGGGTCGCCTAACAGAAGTTGTCGGCGAAATTTTTATTTAATTTAAATAAATAATTTGAAAGGTAGTATTTAATTTTTGAAAATAATTTTAAATTTGAAGATTTTAAGATATGAAATCAAACCGATCTCACATCCGAAATAGTTTACATAAACGAGCACCGCACCACAAACCGTGTATCTATCCCGAAGGATAGGCACACTGCTTGATGATGGGGCTCGATTAAATAAACTAGAAGATTTGTGACATCCGTTTGGTCTGCGAACCAATTTTATGTGCCGACAAATTCCACGCCTAATATGAAAACATTAAACGGGGTTTATATTACTCGGGTTCTTTAGAATTCCCTATAAGGGCAAGCCACTATAGTTAATTACATCTTAAGTGACGGGAATCACCTAAGAAAACTCTCGATAATAATCAATAATTCGCTCTCGAGAATTTCAAAGTTTAAGTTTTCAAAGGATTGAATTTTGGAATTTCAATAGGGAATGGATCAAGTTTGGAAGACTTTGTTTTGGGAATTCAAAGGAAGAAAAGTATGAGAAATTACAGATTCGAAGCGAACTTCGGTAATTTCCCCACTATCCTATTGTTTGGCTTGAATTTAGGAAATTCCTAATGTCTTTTTAATGTTTTGATTTTGTCAATTTTAATTAATTAGGGCTTATATTTATATGATAGAATCATACAAATAGCTTCGAAGATGTGAGGGTTTATGTCGTATCAGACGACTACCTCGGAATCCTAAGACCGATTAGGGCTTAATTTGCAATGCAAATGCCTAACGAAGAGTTGAGGATTTATGTTGCACTAGGAAAACTACCTCGAAGTCCTATGGGTTTGTTATTTAATTCTAGGAAAGTTTTGCTGAAGTAGACTCTGGTTTTGCTGATGACGATGGCCGTGCTGCCCACCATGCTCCGAGCTCCTTGTTGTTGCAGAGGTTTAGTTTTAGAAGTCATAAATCAGGGGATGAGAAAAGTGTTTTGGTTTAGAGAAAATCTTCATTTCCAAGTGTTTTTTGTGTTTTAATTAAAACAAATCTTAAAGTTGATTATAACGACATCGGTTAAGATCCCACGGTTCCATCCTTCCGGCATCATTATTTTTATCGGATTCACTTAGTCCAGATGAATTTGCTAAACTCAACTAAATGAGTTCCACACTTTCATTTAGACGATTGGAAATCCCGTTAGCAACACGTAGGTTACATCATCCGAGGTATTCCCGATCATCCAACGGGACGTTTTAATTTAGTTGTAATTGTAGTTTTGTGTTCGTTTGTGATTAAATTTTGAGTTGTTTTATATTTTGAAATGTTGTGGCGGTGAATTTTATCTTGCGATGACTTTTAGTTTAGTTTTGGTTTCAGTTTTAGGGACTATCCTAAAGGTGTGGGTTTTCATGCAACAGTTGTTTATCATGCAAGAAAAATTAAGTGTGATGCAATTAAAGAAATTGCAACAATGTAAATTGCAATAAAATAAAAGCGTACCTGGAGGGTCTTCCCGTCATCCCAAGCTGCACTTAAGACACAATTAGAGCATTTAAGCAAGTTCCTAGGTAAAGCTAAGGGAAGGTTTATGGTTTTCTACCAAGTTCCTAATCCTATAGCTAGTCATTTCCTATGACGTCTATGTTCCTTGTGTTTTGGTTTGAAGACGATTTTCTTCATCAAAGAACAATTAAGTTCAATTGTTCTTATGAACATCCTATCATATCGAGGAAGTGCTTAAGGCAAATCATAAACATCTTTTCAATATTTCTAGGATTGTTTTAAGTCCAAATGAATTCAATTACATAAATGAATTAATCATCCGAGGTTTAGTTAAGTTTTGTTGTTATCTTACTCAGTGAACTAGGATATTTGAATGTACTATAAGTGAAGTAACATTTCATTTAATATTCTGTTTAGGAGTTATGACAACTAAAGCTCTCGAGGGTAAATTGGTGTTTCAAATGGTTTATGATTTAGTTTAACTTTAGTTAAAGGGTTTAAATTTGGAATAACGTTCAAGTTGCTTCATATTTAGTTTCTTTATGTCTTAGGTGATGTTATTTAATTTAATTTAATTTAACTTTAATTTAATTTAATTTAATTTAATTTAATTTAATTTAATTTAATTTAACATGTTTTAATTTAATTTAACTTAATTTAATTTAATTTTTTTTAATTTAATTTAGTCTAATTTAATTTAATTTAATTTATTTATTTAATTTAATTTAATTTAATTTTTCATTTAATTTAACTTAATTAATCTTTAATTTAATTTAATTTGATTTAATTTAATTTAATTCAATTTGATTTATTTAATTTAATTTAATTTTAATTTAATTTATTTTTTAACTTTAATTGAAATTTTAAAAGAGTTTAATAATTCAACTTTAGTTTAATGATTAAGTCCTTTAATATTTTAAATTTGAGTTATCATTTTAATTAAGAATTAAATATTAATGAGATGACTAATTTAGGGATTTTTAAATTAAAGAATAAATCTCTCCCTAACAATATCCCTATTTTAATAGTTCCAATCTTACTATTCTTCCCAAATTTAATCAATTATTTCATTAAGGTTTATTTCAATTATTTAAAATTATTTAATGGGTTCCAACCCTTTTAATTATTTAAATTTCAATCATCCAAATCAGATTAAGATCAAATATTTTACTTGTTAATTTTATTAAACCTAAAGTTTTAATTAAGGGTTAAAATTTTAATTACCATTTTGCCCTTTAAGCTTAATAATTTCATAACTCACTAAATTGAGCTTAAATGCACTTGAAATTTTTATGTGACTTCACTCATATGTCAATAAAGACATGAGAGGAGAAAATGTGATTTTTCTGTATTTAATTTATTTATATAATTATTTTTGATAGAAAATAGAGATTTCCAAGGAAAATTTAATAACATGACCTAGGGAAAATTTTTGTCCTTAAGAAAATTAGGGGACATTGCTAATGACCAGAGGACCATTTGGACTAATTTTGGTGATTTTTTGAATTATATTATTTTTATTATAATTATTTTAAATTTTGGAGTGTTAATTAATTTAAAAATAAAATAAAGGTTGAAAAATGAATTTTATATTTTTAAAAAATCTCTTTGATATCATGGAAATCAGAGAATCAATTTTTGTAATTTTCTGATTTTTCTATGATTTATTATAATTATTTTAGTGAAAATGCTAGAAAATACATTTTTTTAATTTTAAAATTACCCTAGGGCTTTAAAATTCAATATCTCATTAAATAGACCTAAGAAAAATATGGGGTTTGTTCCTAAGTGATTAAAATTCAAAATATGACATTTTGGTTAATTTTATTATTTTTGTGATTTTTATTATTTTTTAAATATTAAAAATATTAAAATAATATTAAAAATCAACTTTTTTAGAAAATTGAAATTTTAATTTTCTTAAATTCCCCTGATATCAGAGAGGCTTCAAAACCAATTTAGTGAATTTTTGAAAGATATTTTGAATGTTATGAATTTTTAAAGTTCAAATTGACTAAATGGCTTAATCAACCCATTTAGTAGGGCTAACCAAGTCCAATTAACTTCAAATTTTTATGGTGGGTTCCTCTGATCCTAAAGGTCTGTGGAGAATTGATTTCAAGTCAATTTGATGTATGGTTAACTCTAATTAATTAGGGTTCTATTTTGGGTGTTTAAGCCAATTAGGGTTATTTTAAATGAACTAACTCAAAACCTATTTTTCCTATGGTCCTCTGGTCATAAGGGACATCACCAAATTTTCCTACAATTTATTTCACAACATGCTAATTATTAGAATTAAAATACTCAAAACAGTAACATGAATTTGAAAAATCAATAACTTCTCATAGGGTTAGCCTCTGACTTTGGAAAATTCAGGGAATGTTCTCAAATTCAGAGGCTTCAAAAGCCCTATGGTCTCATGCCATGGTGAATTTCCTATATGCATGGAGAATTAAAAGAGTGCAAATAATAAATAAATTATTAAAAATAAAATACTTGATGAAATTAAATGATTTCTTTTCCACATTATTCTCCTCTGTTCACTGAGCAAGAGGGTATTTTTATTTTATTTTTATGATTTTCCTACACAAAGTTATGAATTTTCCAAGTTCAGGGAATTAAATAAATAGAAAAAATCCCTAATTTTCTATTTATCCGAGTCGGCGCCGCGTCATTCTCGGCATCTCCGAACGGCCACGCGACGCGCTCTCATTCGACTCCGCCGCTTGAGTCAGCAGCCCGGGTCCCGCGGTTCACGTACCATCTCCTGGTCCGACGCCATCTGAGTTGTCCGTCCGCACGTGTATTGAATGAACGGCATCCGTTCATCGTCCCCAAGCCTCCTAACCCGAGAACCGTCCATCTTCTAGGCCTAAGATCACACTCGATACTTGACAAAATTTAATGTTCTTATGCTCTATGGATTCGTCTCGAGAAGACGAACACATCCATACGGTTTATGTGGGATGAAATTTACTCAATAAAAATGGAGAGTGTTCAGAAGCTCGGGAAGAAGAGTGGGGCCATACCTTTGCTCGGAGATGTGTGGCTTCGATGCGAGGGTTGTTTCACCTTCGATTGGATCCCGGCAAGCTCCGGATGAAGTCTCCCGGTGCGGTGAATTGCCAGGTAGGATTTCGATCACGGCCGATCACAAAGCTTGGAGGCTGGAGCAAGCCAGGTGGCTCGGAGATAGGGCTTTCGGTGGGAAACTTCTCCTCTTGGTCCGAGTGAAGGTGTAGGACCAATCAATTTGAAGATTGATCCTTCGTGAAGAAGTGTCCTGGTTTTTGGGCTAAAGTTTGAGCCCAAAATTGAACTCAGCTGGAGGGAATTGGGGCTGGAATTCAGTGGGAATCAAATTCTCTATGTATGGGGAGTAGTCTGGAATAATTTTGGCAGAGTTTCCTTAAGATTTGTTTCAGCACCTCTCATGGCCGAGAAGGGGTGGTGTTTAAATAGGAGAGGGTGGAGGGCCTCCCAGGAGAGTTAGGGCTTGGGATTAGCTGCTCTTGGCAAGAGAAGAACAGTCTACAATGGCCACTGGGGATGGGGCGGCTCGGCAAGGGAGAATTCCAAAGTTGGCTCACATGTGAGCTCTCGGCCATGGTGTTTTCCGGCGGCTCGGTGGCCAGCGCCGTGCATGGGTCACCCTCGAGGTCGGGTGGGTCGGGGCTGGGACTTGGTGCAAGCAATTGGCAATTGCCATGTGTAAAGGCTTTGATCCAAAGTAGAATGGGGCATGGCTAGTTTTGAGTCTAAATGGGTCAATCTACCCATTTGGGCTTGGTGCACCCTTCAAGGTGGCTTTGGATGCTGTGGGGGATCAAAGGGATCGAGTTGGTTTGGCATGGAGAAGTCTCCATCCAAATATATTTGGATTAAATTTAAGTTCGAGGTGAATCATGATTAAGGCTAATGAGCTTTAGGGATTAAGGAAAGCCCTCCATCTTCTTACCCAATATGGCATGGTGGAGTGTCCAAGGCTCTCATGGCTCACATGTGGCTCATGCATGGCTTCATGGCTCACCTTTGGCTTGGGGAAAGTTAAGTCAATTTCATGGAAATGGATTTAAGAAATATTTTAGTATTTTAATGGGAATTGGCATATGGCTTGATTTGGGATGATTTGATGATGAATTTAGGACTTAGGTATTGAGTTTAATTGAAAGTATGATGAGAGGAAATGTCATATGGGCTTTGGGACCAATTTTGGGCCTTTGGGTGTGGTAAAAGATGGGCTTTTAAAATGGTTTAAGGAATGGGCCTTTAAGTTTAAAAATGAATTTATGGATGGGAATTTTGTAAAGAGGTTGGGCCAAATAATGGTTGGGTTTAGCTCATGGATGTGTCATGAGTGACTTGAAGCAAATTGGGGGTGATTTGGGTTTGAATTAGGTTGAATTTGGGCTCTTTTGGTGAATGGGCCAATATAGGTCAAAGTGGGCCAAATTGAGCCAATGTTGGGCTAGGGTTGAAATTGATGTAAAATTAATATTGAGAAATGTTTATAGGAGTGTTTCAAAGAGGTTTTGACTTTGGTTGGGTTTTGATTTTGGGGTTTGGGCTCATTTGGGTTAGGTTTGGGTTTAGGTCAAAATTGGGCCTTTTAGCTTTGGATTGAATTTGAGTGGGGTTTGGGTTTAAATTTTGGGCAAATCATGTTAGTATTTTGCTTGTGGGGATGCTAAGGAAGATTTAGAAAAGATTTGGGGTTAATTGGAGTTGAATTGGGTGAGTTTGGGTTAGGTTTGGGTCATGGGTCCAAATTGGGCTTTAAGGCCAAAAGTGAAATTGGATCCAAATGTCAATCAAATTGGACTTGGATTTGGCCTAGATTGGTGTTGGGAATGTTGAATTGAAGTTTAGAATTGAATTGGACCAGAATTTGGGTCAATTGGGTAGGTTTGGTTTGACATTGGGTTCACTTAGGGTTAAAGTGGGTCAAATTGGGGGTTTTAACAAAAGTAGGGTAAATTGACAAAATTTGCCCATGGTGTAGTTGAATAAAATGAAATTGGGAATATTTGGGATTTTTTGAAATTTTTTGGGAATTTTCTAAATTTTTGGATTTTTGGGTCAAGAGGGGTATTTTGGGTATTTGGAGGGTATTGGGAGGTTTTCTGGGAATTTTTGATATTTTTGGGTATGGATGATCAATTTGAGTGATGTGGAAATGTTTGGAATTTATTTTGGGGGATTTTGGGTGATTTGGAATTTTTTGAAAAAATTTGGGTAATTTCAAGGGCTTTGGGTAGGTTAGGCGGGTGTAGGGTCCGGGGGTCAAAAATTAAAAATTTGGAAAATTGAAGATTGGGTAAATGTAAGTGGAATAAAATCATTTTGGTTGAGCCATGAAGCCACATCAAGCCCACATGAGCCATGAAGGGACTTATTTGAGGCATTCACTATGTTGTTCCTAACCCTCTTAGCGAGTGTTTAGGGGTTAAGGACCATCCATGTGAATCACCTACATGAGTCAGGAGATCAAGTTAGGTATGGGTGTGGTTTTAGGAGGTGTGTGAAAGTGTAGTGTATAAATGTAGTGTATGTGTAAGTCAGCCCTTCACCAGACCAGGCCACCAAGGCAGTCCTAAGGCCAAAGAGTCCTATAGGAACTCATCCTTTAAACTTCCACATTTGATTTCAACCCTCTAGGTGATTAGGGGTCTACAGTCAAGTTTGTGGAGTTTGCGGGGAGTTAAGAAGTGGTTTGAAATTCTAGATGGTGGATCCCAATTCTAGTTCTCTAAGATAGTCAAAGGAAAAGCCTAAGGCTAGATCCTGAAGTACTAAAAAAAGAAGAGAAGACCTCATCGAAAATGAGGTCGACAAATGGACCCCGATAGGTGTGGTGAGCTGATGGAGCACACCGCGCGTATTGGTGTTGACCGAAGCGATCAGTAAAACCAACACAGATGTCGAAGTGACAAACATAGGACGAAGTAAAAGAGTTTCCGCTGGGGAGTGTCCAGTATATATCTGAAACTGGAGATTCCTGAACTCTCGCTGGGGAAAGGAAAAGGAGGTGAATTCCAAATCACATGATTTGGGGGAATTTCGATTTAGATTTCATTTTGTTTCAATTTAAGTTTGGATGTGTTATTTTAGATTTTGATTTTTAATTTAGATTGAAGTTTGATTTAAAATTAATTTGAGAAAATTTAGATTTGAAACGAGAATTGAAACCTAGGTTCCAATCTCGGGATTGTAAAGAAAACTGGAATCTGAGCACCAGTCTCGGAGTGAGAATTGGAGTTTAAGTGTCGATTGAAAAGGATGAGAATCAGAATTTAGGTACTGATCTCGAAAGGGATGAGAATTGAAATTTAAGTATCAATCTCGAAAGAGAGTCGAAATTTAGGTATCAATCTCGGAAGAGAGTCAAAATCTAGGTATCGACCTCGAAAAGAATGAGAATCAGAATTTAAGTACTGATCTCGGAATGAGAACTAGAATTTAGGTACCAGTCTCGGAAATTTTGAATTGAAATTTAGGTATCAATTCGGATGAGAATCAAAATTTAGGTATCGATCTCGGAATGAGAACTGGAATTTAGGTACCGGTCTCGAAATTTTGAATTGAAATTTAGGTATCAATTCGGATGAGAATCAAAATTTTGGTATCGATCTCGGAAAGAGAATTGGAATTTAGGTACCAGTCTCAGAAATTTTGATTCGAAATTTAGGTATCAATTCGGATGAGAATCGAAATTTAGGTATCGATCTCGGAATGAGAACTGGAATTTAGGTACCAGTCTCGGAAATTTTGAATTGAAATTTAGGTATCGATTCGGATGAGAATCGAAATTTAGGTATCGATTTCGGAATGAGAACTTGAATTTAGGTACCAGTCTCGGAAATTTTGAATTGAAATTTAGGTATCAATTCGGATGAGAATCGAAATTTAGGTATCGATCTCAGAATGAGAATTGGAATTTAGGTACCAGTCTCGGAAATTTTGAATTGAAATTTAGGTATCAATTCGGATGAGAATCGAAATTTAGGTATCGATCTCGGATTGAGAACTGGAATTTAGGTACCGAGTCTCGGAAATTTTGAATTGAAATTTAGGTATCAATTCGGATGAGAATCGAAATTTAGGTATCGATCTCGGAATGAGAAGCTGGAATTTAGGTACCAGTCTCGGAAATTTTGAATTGAAATTTAGGTATCAATTCGGATGAGAATCGAAATTTAGGTATCGATCGCAGAAAAAGAAATAGAATTTAGGTACCAGTCTCAGAAATTTTGAATTGAAATTTAGGTATCAATTCGGATGAGAATCGAAATTTAGGTATCGATCTCGGAATGAGAACTGGAATTTAGGTACCGAGTCTCGGAAATTTTTTGAATTGAAATTTCTCGTGGAGATTTGGATTTAGCGGGAGATCGAAATGAGATATGAAAGTGTTTCATATCCCATGGGAATTAATCAAAGTCCGATTACTTCGCGAAGGGTACAAACCCATGCCATCCGGATCAAATTGAAAATTCTTCGTGATTCGAAATCATCCCGAGAGAGGGTTTCGAGGGAGGTCTAGAATAGATCTTGATTTGAAGAAGGATTGGAGGATTTGAAAAGCTGGATTTAAACTGGAATTCAATTTGAGCTTTAAATTTGTTTTGTTTGTTCTTTAACTATCCCGTTTTTTGTTGTTTATTTGGTGTTCATGTGGATTTGGTGTTCGACATTTTTAGATTTTTTTTTTTTAGGGAAAGTTTTCTTTTATTCTCTTTTTTTTTTTCTTCTCTCGTTCTTTGTTCGAAGTTCATTTAACTTTAATGGCGTTTCCGATCAATTTGTACAAAAGAGGTGAAGGCCAAAAAATGTGACATGGTCACTTTCATTCCAATCATGTCGAAGATACATCATACAACTCGATGCGGAATATATTTCATACAATCTATGTAAACTCGAAACGGACTATGTATGATCTTCGTTGATCCATCCAAAGAAGCGTCTGTCAAAGATCCATGTCTGAATAGTGGGGTACATGGTCAATAACATCACCTTCCAAGCCATCCTTGGCAAGGATGCCTTATGGATGTACATTGGAGGTGTGATATTTTCCATGTAACTCACAGCTCGTAAGGCCGGAGGCTCTCTAGCTACGGGTCCAGTCGGAAATGGTAAGGTGTCTTCCTGTCGTCCATCCTTCGAAAGTAGCCGAGATCCGCTTCACTCGGTACTCCTAGTATGCAATGCATAGCGATATCCGCTCCGTTGCCCTTCGGTATCATGACGGAACCTACCGGTAATGGTATCTTCAACGGCCCTCGGAACTCACCCGGGCCTGCTATCCGGAGGTCGGATCCGAACATGATGTTGCACTCGTTCGGGAAAGAGGCCGTGCAGAAGGTCCGACAAAGTCGTGGTGATCTATGTGTGGGGGTATGCGATCCTACCGCTTGTAGATGTTAATAATGCGGCTATTGGGTATGCAATCTGCGGCGGTACCCTCCATGTTGTCGATCTCTTTACCATTCTCTTGATGACTAGTGGCATCGAATCCACTTGGCCATGATGGAGTATTCCGGAGGGTTTCCCTTCTGTCTTCCGCAAAGTTGTAACGAGCATCCACATTGTATTGTGATTCTTCCTTTCCCCGGCATCCATCTCCGGGGTTCGAGTATGTGTTTTCCCTTAGGCGGCCCGCTCGGCCCGATCTTTTCAAATCCCGGATGCAATCC